>VNJV01005274.1:0-39204 GCA_008042635.1 Drosophila nikananu | reverse complement strand
AGTGTAGGAAGATGGGGTGGAAGACCCCTTGCCCGGAGTGAGGACTATGGCAGCGATGCCCCCAAGCCGGGGGCAAGCATGGGGGATGTCGTCACGCTGGATCTCTGCCGGCCAGCCTGAAGCAAGATCCTGCATCCCGCCTCTTATGTATCCATGACGTAAGCACGATAACGTCAAATAACGGGAAAACGTAACCACGAAAAACCGGCATGACGGGCAGAAGAGAAGGGGGGGCGGGGCGTTGTCCATGTAATCCACCTGGCCGCTTAGGCCAGGCGGAGCGAAGCGGAGCACCTTATAAACAGGCGGATGGGCGCTTTAGGGTCAGCCAGGGGAGCCTGTTTATAAGGTGTGGTTTACGTGGGCAACGGGCGGGCTTGGGCGCGCCCCCCCCTTCTTAACACTGTGAGATGAGTGATAACACACCCATCAGAACAGTCGCACGACAACCAAGCCTAGATTGTTGCAACATACTTTTTTCAAGACTGACCGTGAGTGTTCCTCTTTCTTTATGAAACGAATATCTCCCCAACTGAGTAAAGATATAAGCCACGGAGCAAAGAGCGAGTATCATAAAGGGATCATGCAGTAACATCTGTCACCTCTTGGCACAGTTCTTTGACCCCTCATTCTACCGTGATTAAAGCAGGGATAGTGTCACATTTTTGATACTGTTATGTATCCATGACGTAAAAACGGTAACGCCAAATGACGAAAAAACGGCGTGACGGACAGAAGGGAAGGGGGCGGGGCGTTGTCCATGTAATCCACCTGGCCGTTTAGGCCAGGCGGAGCGGAGCGGAGCACCTTATAAACAGGCGGATGGGCGCTTTAGGGTCAGCCAGGGGAGCCTGTTTATAAGGTGTGGTTTACGTGGGCAACGGGCGGGCTTGGGCGCGCCCCCCCCTTCTTAACACTGTGAGATGAGTGATAACACACCCATCAGAACAGTCGCACGACAACCAAGCCTAGATTGTTGCAACATACTTTTTTCAAGACTGACCGTGAGTGTTCCTCTTTCTTTATGAAACGAATATCTCCCCAACTGAGTAAAGATATAAGCCACGGAGCAAAGAGCGAGTATCATAAAGGGATCATGCAGTAACATCTGTCACCTCTTGGCACAGTTCTTTGACCCCTCATTCTACCGTGATTAAAGCAGGGATAGTGTCACATTTTTGATACTGTTATGTATCCATGACGTAAAAACGGTAACGCCAAATGACGAAAAAACGGCGTGACGGACAGAAGGGAAGGGGGCGGGGCGTTGTCCATGTAATCCACCTGGCCGTTTAGGCCAGGCGGAGCGGAGCGGAGCACCTTATAAACAGGCGGATGGGCGCTTTAGGGTCAGCCAGGGGAGCCTGTTTATAAGGTGTGGTTTACGTGGGCAACGGGCGGGCTTGGGCGCGCCCCCCCCTTCTTAACACTGTGAGATGAGTGATAACACACCCATCAGAACAGTCGCACGACAACCAAGCCTAGATTGTTGCAACATACTTTTTTCAAGACTGACCGTGAGTGTTCCTCTTTCTTTATGAAACGAATATCTCCCCAACTGAGTAAAGATATAAGCCACGGAGCAAAGAGCGAGTATCATAAAGGGATCATGCAGTAACATCTGTCACCTCTTGGCACAGTTCTTTGACCCCTCATTCTACCGTGATTAAAGCAGGGATAGTGTCACATTTTTGATACTGTTATGTATCCATGACGTAAAAACGGTAACGCCAAATGACGAAAAAACGGCGTGACGGACAGAAGGGAAGGGGGCGGGGCGTTGTCCATGTAATCCACCTGGCCGTTTAGGCCAGGCGGAGCGGAGCGGAGCACCTTATAAACAGGCGGATGGGCGCTTTAGGGTCAGCCAGGGGAGCCTGTTTATAAGGTGTGGTTTACGTGGGCAACGGGCGGGCTTGGGCGCGCCCCCTTCCTTTCTGTCCAGAACTCAACAGGCAAGGAAAGCCTAGCTTAGACATCAAAGAATGAATACTATTTGGGCGCGGTCCTACTCTTTAACAGGGTGGAGCCGTAGGGACCGCATGACGGCTCCCATTTAAGGAGTAAGCCAATGATACATCACATCCCTTGGATTGTGATTATTGTGGTGAATCTCCGGTCTATTAGGCGACGCGCTTTTTTAATCTTAAAAAAAGCGCAAAAGGTTTTGAGAGCGGTGGCCGCCGCTCTCAAAGATCCTGTTGACTAAGAGGCTAGTGAGATGGGCAGGGGAGTCAGCCGTAAGGCTGGCTTTCCTGCCATTTCTTAATATGGGATATGCGGTACCGAGTTGCAAGGTGAAACGATGCCGCGTTGTGGCTGGTACACCAAGCATCAGGATCTGGTCCCGTTGGGTCAGCCAGATCCGACTTTGGGAAGTAGGCACTCCCTGAGAAAATGGGGAAGACATTTTTTGTCTTCCCCACACTTCAGTCTTTTTTCTAAAAAATGAGAAGCACTATTCCCATTCTATAAAGACCCAATAATGAGAAAAAAATTGCCAGACCAAGAACAGGCGTAAAAATGAAATCTCTCCAAGATCCTTTCCACGCACTATTGCTGCAAACGGGTCTAAAAATTATTGCAGCACAAAACAAAGCAGCACTAATCAGGAAAGGAAGTATATTATAAACTTGTTCTGTCATACTTTTATCCTTTCAATCTGATAAGCTCTCTAAAGATCTGCGATGGCATCAAAGCCACCGCAGAAAAACGGAATTAACCGGCGTTATCTCCGCCGTCATTTTCGGTATTTTTCCCTCCCAGAAAGACAACAGATGCACGGGAAAAGGCGATGGTCTCCCAGCTTGTACGAGGAGAGCTTTCACCTTGCTTCGTATATTTACGAGGCTTCAGCGGCCCCGTGACCTGCACAAGACGACCTTTAACGGGATTAGCGGTCAGCTTTTCAATAAGTTCCGGACTGAACGTGACAACATCGTGCCAGTCTGTTTCGTCCTGCCACTCGCCATCTTTCATGTATCCGGCATTTACGGCAACGGAAAACGACGCCTTTTTCTTGCCACTCTCAAAAGAGTGAACTTCTGGATTTTTGCCAATGTAACCAGTCAAAACGTGAACTGAAGGCATTTCAAACTCCCTATTTTTAGAGGCGGTGTGGTGTCCCGTCCTCATGCTCTTAATGTATCCCGATACAATAGAGAGCGCAAGCGAAAACTGATATTATTGTATCTTTGACGTTATGACGTTTTTGTTAAAAAACGTGATAGCGTATTCTGAAAAAGAAGGACGGGGGAGAACAGTCTTGCGACTGTTCTCCATGTGTGAACCTACATAGCAGAAGCACCCAACGGGTAATTGAGGTCAAAGACCTCAGTTCACATCACACATGCTGCAAAAAGCGCAAACGGGCGTTGTGTTCCTAACGGAACGACAAACGCCGTTCCGCACATAAAGTGTAGGGAAGAAGAGAAAAACACCAGAAAGGTGTTTTTCTCTTCAGATCGCTGAATCGTGTTGGGTTCGACAACACAAAGTACCCAAAGGATACTTAGGAAAGGGGAAAACCCTTCCTCTTCAACTAAAGAAACACACGCAAAGACTGCGTTGCTTCTGTGATTAAAACCAAATCAAGCACGTATGCAAAATTTAGTATCAACCATCTGTGCGCCCTTCCTGTTTGACGGATCAAAGCAGCGTAAACGCACAGGCAACACAAAAAATCCGTGTTGCATAAGAAAATTCTAGTGAAATATTCAGTGTTTTTCAAGAAAAATCAGTGTAATTTTGATATGAAATCCTCGAATTTCTCAATCGCTTTTTCGTCATACGTGTATCCGGTTTTAATACGATGACTCATAAGCAAGTGCTCTTTTTTATCAGGATCAATCCACATAATCTCTTTTATTCGGCGGGTAACACGCCATTCATTGTTATCTGCTTTTTCAACGTCTCGTGACAAATATACAGCAAGATCCAGATTGCTACGGATATAAGAATCAATCGCTTCTTTGCTGATATTCGATGCTTGACGCGCATAGAGTGTCGTCAATCTATCTATCGCGTCCAGCGACGATGACGCATGCAATGATGCAAGACACCCACCGTGGCCGGTACTCATAGCATCCAAAAATGCAGCACATGCTGAGGGCTTGCGTATTTCCCCAACAGTCAGACGGTCAATCCTTTTCCGCAAAACCTCTTCAATGAGGATGGGAAGGGTAATCTCTTGCTGCTGCCCCATGTACCCATTGCTACGGCCTCTGGGAGCCTCCATTTCAACCTTTCTCTTGTGGTGCGGGGCAATATTTTCCTGAGTATCTTCCACAATACCCAAGCGTTCTTCCTGAGCCACCAGAAAAATAAGCGCCCTCAGAAACGAGGTTTTTCCTGATCCTGTGCCACCTACGGCAATGATATTTAACTTATTGCCCAATCCTAGAGAAATAATGTCCAGAGCACGCTGGGTAATAGCCCCTTGTTTAAGCAAGTCTTCCATCGTTCTATGAACTGAAGGAAAGGGCCTGATAGACATACACGCCCCATTTACGGATACAGGCCGAAGCGTGGCACTGATTCGTGCGTTACCTGGCAATCTCGCATCCAAGAGAGGATTTTCATTATTGACTATCAAACCTAGAGAATTGGCAATCTGCTTTATATATTGAACAAGAGCCGCTTCACTTTCCCATTTTACATCAGTATCAACCAACATTCCATCACGTTCTACATAGACATAATCATAACTATCAACACAGATTTCTGTAATTGTTTTGTCATTAAGGAGACCATGAATACATTTTCCATAATGAGACATTAAGTCTTGTGTTGCTTTATTTGAAGACGACATAAAAGTTACTTATCCCCCCAAGAATCTTCCGCCGCAATAAATGCAGCTTGCGCCTTGTCAGCATTTGAAAAACGGATCTCGTCAGAAAAAGGCGGTAGCCCCGCCAACATTCGGTCAATCAGAAGGTCAATTTCGACACCTGGCGACGATCTCAGCCGCACATACGGCGGATTTCCTTTAGGAAGAAAACTGCATTCACCCCGCCGCGTTCTAACCCATTCACTCTTCGTGTAGTGGCGCAAATAAGAAACTTGTTCTCTCACTCCACGAAAACCCGGCAAGCGTTGGTAGCGACTAACAAGGAACTTAATCTGTCCGTCTGATTGGGAGTGTCTAATTGCCGTCTTTATGGCAAGCCTCCACTCGTCCAGCCTCTTAGGAGTAAGCCGCCAGGTCCATTGTGCTTGCTTTGTCTGCCCTGACACCTGCACGGATTCAAATTCACTTCCCCACGTCAATCTCTTGCGCGGATCTGTGACTAAGGCGAGGTCATGCTCTCTTTCTCGCGCCACGGTTTCCCCATCGGTAAAGAGCAGCCACCAAAAAAAATTCGGCGTGCGGTTCGCCGGAAAAAGAAAAAGGCGGGCCGAAGCACGGCCCGCCTTTTTGCCGCGCCAACGCTGTTGAGCGGTGGAATTTACGCCGTACAATGTTTCGAATTTTTGCACCAAACCAACGGCCCGCTCGGCGTGAACGACACCAGAAATATGCCAGATATACCCTTGGACAATGGCCCTGGTGATCGTTTGCATCATGGTCGTTTTGTGGACAGGTATTAACAAGCAGACCTCAAAAAAAGAACAAAACAAAAACAATTTCTTAACGCTGGGTGCGTTTTAGTGCGGAATAGTTCGAAACCGTGCGTTTTAGTGCGGAATAGTTCGAAACCGTGCGTTCTAGTGCGGAATAGTTCGATTTAGTGCGTTTTTGTGCGTTTTCAATACAAATTTCGTTTCTTGGTTTCATACATAGCAAAAACGGCGGGCCTATGCCAGCGAAAACGCTGGCATAGGCGAGGTTTGTAGATGCAATAATATAAAGGAACAAAATGGCCTCCGGCCATTTTGTAGATTGAATATAAAGAAGTTCCTTATGATGGCGTGACAACGCCATCATCATATGCGAAAACAAGCGGGCAAACCTCCCGTTTGCTCGCTGATGTTGCGACAGTGAGATAAGTTGGCAGTCGAGCCAACGCATCGAACTCCCGCAGGGATCGGAACTCAGAGCAAAAGGAGCCTGCGCGAACGCTGCCAAGCGTGAGCGGAGCGACATAGCAAGCGGCGTAAGCCGCGCGTCAAATCGCAACCGCCGTTAGGTAGCGGGCGAAAGAGAGGAAGGAAGCCGTCGCCAACGGGTGCCATCCGAAAGGATCGGTGCCCGCCAAGCACCAATCCGTTCTTTCAATCGCCATCCGACGTGAGGGCTGAGATTTGACTAACCGAGACACCCGCAAGGGTGGCGAGGCCACCCAAATTTTAGCCAGATGTTGCGGCCCTGCCAAAGCTGCACACGACTGGTTTTCCAGTCCGTGCGCAGCCAAGCGCCGGACACATCATCACTCACAATGGAGAGAAAAAATGCTTAGACGCCATGCCAACCGCTTGCGGCTGGCATGGGCCAGTCGAGAATTTTTTTTCAGCCGGGGTAGGAACCCGGATCGAGTAGCAACAGGGCCGCCAGCCCGACCTTCTAACGGTCGGACCAGCGCCCGCCACGCGCTCGGTTCGTCCTTCCCTTCCATTCGGATGCCCCGCCAAGGCTTCCTTCTGTTTTGAACCGCCTGAAAGGAGAGAAATGCGGTTCCTCTTAGTCTTCTTGTTTCACTTGCCATTAGCCGATGCTCCACCCGTTAGGGGGAGCGTGCTTCGTGCCTAACCAGCACGGGGCAGGGAAGCGGCTTACCACCGTTTCCTGACCTACTGCTGTAGCCGGATGCCTTTAATCGGGCTCGTCCGGTTGCAACGGGCGCTCAGGGGTGAAATCCCCCTGTTCGACCCAATCGCCTTTATGTTTCGCACGGGCACCCGTGCCGGTCTTTGACAGTTGTATATGGACATCAAGGAAAGCAATGAAGTTGGGCGACGTGGACACGGGTGCCCTGGTCGTAACCAGGGCACCCTGCCAGTTGGGAAAGTCGGTAATCAGCCCGATCCACGGGATGCGCGGGAGCGTATAACGTGTGCCGCACAGGTGGGCGATGGCATGATGGGAAACTGTCATGGGTCTCAGAGGGGAAACCTGGATGAGACGGTACTAGGGGGCGCAAGCCGCCTAGATCATCGGATAGCTCAAGCCTGTAACGGCGTTCAGTAGGACGCTGTGCGGAGAGAAAGTGCAAGTGCCGGGGCTTCAGTCCTTCGGTGGGTAAAATTGGAAGTAACGATGGTGAGTAAGGGAGACGCTTTGGAACTTCGGTCCCCCCAAATCGGCAGTTTGTCGAAAGGCTCTGAGAGCCTAGCCACGTTATGAGATGCTTGCGTACTACTCGTTAAGATCCGATTGGATAACACGGGAAAGGCTAAGGGCGGCATCGGTGGTCCCGATGCAATGGCCTATGCCTGGGAGCGGTTTTAGTAGAGTGAAAATTCCTTCTGCGGTTTATCCGAAGCATTAGGAAGAGGCGGTGTTTAATGAGGGTGGTTCCTCATGCCGCTAAAGTCTCGAAAGAACTAGGCAGTAGGGTAATTCGGCAATCGGCGCGTGGCTGCGCCGTGGCAAGTGTTCCTCTTATTAGCCGGGTGGTACCGACTGATAAGAGGCGAGAAGATAGGTGGCTCCTGTCTTTCTCATAGTGAGTTTTGGTCATTCCGGCCGGAACCGCAGCAACAGCAAAACATGAAGGAGATTTGTGATGCCGTAGGTATCTCTGGCGCTTCGCGCTCTTACTATATGTGCCGGTTTCGCATTTGCGGAATCCAATCATGAGTGAGCGCAAGGCATGGCTAGGCGCTCACAAAGCGGCCTTGGCCGACACTCAACCTGAATCTCGGCTCTGCCGTAGAGAGAGGACATGGAAAGACTATGACGGGCTATTCGTGGCGCGTCGTAGCGCCCCAGCCCCTTAATACTGCATCTGAAGATACAGGCTCCAAGCGAGTGCATGTTGCCTGTCTAACGATGGGCATAATGCCCAAAACTTGGGGATATACCCCACCAACACAAAGGGAGAATTGATGTGTTAATGCTTACAGTGACAGAAGCCTATGAATCTAATTGGAAACACAGCCTGCAACGTGAAAAGGGCACAAGAGAAGGAAGGGCGTATGAACGAATACATATTCGTAACAGCGTCCCGGCATTTCTAATGCTTCGCCACGGGATCGCTGCAATTCAATCTTCGGCACGGTCCGTCCGTGTTGAAAATCACTCTGATAGTTGGATCAGAGGTTTGTATCCGATGATAATTCGGAAATTCCGGTTTAGGCCGGAAAATCCGATTGCCAATCGGATACGTGCTGCCTGTAAACAGAGGTCACTATATGGCAGGACATCGGCCCGCACGAGGGAACCACCTCTCGGCCCGCCGTCGTTTTGTTAGACCTCTCGCGTTCCCGTTGGGACTAACGCGACTGGTAGTGTTACCGGGGATGAACTTAATTGTTCATCCCCGGCCCTAGCTTGCCTTCACACCACACGATGAAGAGGCTCAACCAAGAAAGAACCCGCGATGCTGGCAACTTTTTCTCGACATAACGATACGATCTTTGCCTTCCAGAATGCGATGGACCCATACCTATTTTGGGGAATGTGTTGGTCTATGCTGTTCTTGGGTATGGTCGGGCTGGTGCCCCTGCACCCTCATAAAGATCTCACATCACACGGCATGATTATGCTGGTGCTGAGAAGAATTTTTCTAGGCAGCATTGCGATTGAGTTAATCCTCTTTCTTGCATTTGCCTCCACTGTCGATGGTAGCTTTGGAGAGGAAGCACTAAATAAACTTTTGAAAGCCCTAGCTTGGAAATGGGGCCTTCTCATTCCTCTGTTTCTGATTGCAGGGATAGCCAGCCGTATGTGCTATCATCGGTGGATTGTCCCTCGGATCTCAAAATTCCTGCGGAAAATGCGTATCACTCAGACCGAAGATACTGTGTCTGATATGAAGAACGAAATTTCCAAATACAAAGCGATTGATTATGAGCCGGCCAAATATCATAAGGCCGATAAGATGTTTCTCGGCCTAGACGATCTGACAAAAGAGCCGGTTTATGTGGATCTCGGAACCTGGGACGAAACCCATAAAATGGTGGTCGGTACGACGCGATTTGGTAAAGGCATCACCTTCCAGATCTGGGCCGCCCAAGCGATAAAACGGGGTAAGGTTCTTATCCATGTTGACCCCAAAACAGATAAATACATGCCAAGTGTGCTGAAACAGGAAGCCGGAAAGCACGGGAAAGCATTTTTATCTGTGGATCTTGTCTCGGATCTTCACCCAGGCACATATGCCCCATTCGTGCATGGAGCGCCTGAAGATCGACGTGATCGCTTCAATGAAATTATGGGCCTGAGAGAGCAAGGCAATAATGCAGACTTCTATAAGGCCGTAGCTCGTCGGTATCTTGTGAATGTGTTTCATGAGGCTGATGAACAAGGGGACAAAACAACAATCCCCTACCTCTTGGATAAAGTCATAGAAATCAAGGAAGCCGATATTGGCAACCGTGATGAAGACAGCGCCAGAAGGAAATCACTAGAATCAGTTGTCTCTCGGCTTATGGAAATGGCCGCTTATAAGAAGATCTGCGGGGATGGCGGTTTCAGCCTAGAACGCACCCTAATGAACCCTGAAGGCGCGGTTGTATATTTTCGGGGACATTTGGAAAATCCAGTTTTGCTGAATGCTACCCGTGCGTTCATCATTGAAATGCGTCAGGAAATTAAGCGGCTGAATGGGTTGCGGACCCGTGACGTAGAAATCCAGATCGACGAATTGAAGTTCCTGCTCTCTCGCACCATCCTGGGCGCTCTCGCCACGATTACCGGCGAGGGTGCAACTCTTGCTATGGCGTTTCAGTCATTTGGCGACATCGAGAATCCAGAAGACGAAACCATTAACGGTAAGGCCGCGCTGAAAGCCATGCTGACTAACTGCCAGATCAAAGAGATCTTTGGGGGGTCAGACGCGGATGCAGCCGAATGGATTGCTAAGACGACTGGTGACACCTCTAAGCGGTCTGTACGGATGGAGCAGACGGATGTGAACGCTATGGGCGGTGAAACGTGGTCAGCCAAAAGAACCTTTGGAGACGTTCAGGAATACGTTATTCCCGAAAACGTGGTTAAAGCCCTTCCTCCCAAAGTGGGTGTTCTGATGCGGCCTACTGCACTGGCCCGTGTTATTACGGTGGCACCTGTCAAAGTCTAAAATGGAACAAAAAAAGCCACCTATCAGGTGGTTTTTTTTTGTTCCTCAATATTGGTTATCAAGAGCTTCTAGACATAAGGGTATTTTCCCTCTTACGAAGGTAATGGGGTGCCTGATGGTGCATGTGTCACGTAAAAAATGAACAGTGCTAACCATGAAAGCAAAGTGACACAGAGCCACGTCTGCCGTTTTTTGAAGATAAGACCTAAGAAAAGGAGAATACCGATAGCAATCGCAACAGTCATAATTTGCAGTCGAATCAAGTCATTTGGGTAATAATAAATATCCATTTTGATCCCTCCTTGTTTCAAATTATTATCTTACTTCCTTTAAATGGAATATATTGGAAAATCACTCATTGCTTTTACCTTTGGTAAACCCAGCCAGATCCGCAGCATCAACGTCAATTCCTGCCGCCTGAAGAACCTGCATAATGAGAAGCTTTCGGCTTATGCCCTCTTCAATAGATTTATAAGATATAGCCTGCCATGTTGCCTGCGAAACTTGCATGTTTAAAGAGACGGTTTTCCCCGCTTTCACGCTCTTTTTTTTGATAGGAGCGATAGTCGGTACAACTGCTTCAGGCTGGGCATGAGAAGAAGATAAATCCCTTTCTTCTGGTAATGGCTCACCTCTGGCAATAGCTAAGGCCAGATCCTTTGACGGGCGCACTTTATTCGGTTTGAAGGCTGGTTTGGCCATAATCATTCGTCCTCTTCGATCTTGAACCATCCAAGGCCCGCAAGTTCATCATACACTGCATCAATCTCTTCTTTGGCGGCTCCAGGTCCCGGCAACACGCCTGTCAAAGAGATTTCAGGGTAGGCAATACGCTGGCCGAACGTCGCAGACAAAGGGCTGATAGAGAGCTTGTGGGCCTCGTCAAAAACGAATTGAGAGGCGCGTGTTCGTGTCTGTTTGTTGAGCAACGCTTTGGCGTCAATCGGTCGTCTCTGCTGCTTGCCAAACAGGGCGATATTTCGTGCCGTAGCCTCTGCCTGCATGATGTCGGACGCACCAACCCCAACCGGCACCAAAACATGGGAAGCAATCGTGATTGCGCCTCTGGTGGTGGGGTTATCAAAGCCTGCTGTGTCAATCAGCACCACTAGCCCTTTCGCGTCTTGCGCAAAGGCCGCATCAACCATTGCATCCTCTTTTGTCGCTATGATGCAGGGAATTTCTGGCTCACATTTATCTCGTGCCCAGTCCGACAAAGCTAAAGTTGGGTCAGCGTCAATCAGTGCAAACGGCACTTTACGTTCCGTGAGCATGAGAGCCAGAATCATTGTAACCGTTGTCTTTCCCGGTCCACCTTTGCTTGACGCTATCGTGATTATTGACATGGTAAATCCTGCTTTGTGGTGATCCCTAATGTATCTATGACGTAAACGCCTAAACGTCAACGGACGAAAAGACGTTTACGCCAAAAAACGCAAAATACCACATAAGCGATTGCCGAATGCTGCTGAGTATCATATAATTTTGCACATAAAATACACGCAATCGCCGCGTGTTAGGGGTTTAATAGGATGAACGATACAGACACAAATAAGAGTGACTTTCCTAATAGTCCTCATGCGTTCCGTCCTATCTTATTCCGTGAAATGTCAAGAATGATAACCAATCTTGAAAAAAACGGATGGTCTTTTGCGCTAATGCAAGATGACCTCAAACAGCGATATGGAGAGATCTTCGATGTATCGCCGGAAGTCTTCAGATTCCGCTTTTTGCGCGCAAAGAAGCGGTATTTAGCCCAAAAGGAACAACCCCAGCCCGCAAGCATACCTGCGCAAGCAACCAAGCCAGCGGTCTCACCTCACGAATCACCCGAAAAAATCAAGCAGGATCAGCAAACAAATGACCGAGAAAAAAACCGTCCCCTCAGTTGGGAAGAACGCAGAACAGCACACTTCCCCGGCTCACAATCCATCGTCAGACACCGGAGCAAACCCCGCAAAGAAGATCTCCTCTGATACAACTGACGTGCATTTTGTGATGCAGGGGAAAGGCGGCGTAGGAAAAACCACTATTGCATCTCTCCTGTCTCAATATCTGAAGGACCAAGACCCCCAAACGTTGTGCATTGACGCTGACCCTGTGAATGCTTCGCTATCCGATTTTAAGGCACTAGATCCTTTCTTCCTGCCTATCGTAGAAAATGGAGAAGTGAATCAACGCATCTTTGATGAACTGGTAGAGAAGATTGCAGAAACACCTCATGACGTGGTGATTGATTCAGGGGCCAGCACGTTCTTACCGCTGACTGAATATCTCTCAAATGGTCCTGTTTATTCCATCCTACGCAGCATTAAGAGGCGTCCAGTTTTTCATACTGTTATTGCTGGTGGTCCCAGCCAACTGCATACGCTTCAAGGTCTGAATACGCTGCTAGAAACCGCTCCTGAAGATGCCGATATAGTGCTGTGGATTAACGAATATCACGGTTTTGGTAAGGTTTTGGACAGAGACGGGAATCCTGATTGGGAAAATATTCAAATCATCAAAGCCAATAAAGATCGGTTTAGAGCCGTTATTTGCCTTCCAACATTGAACGCCCAAACTTACGGCGAAGACTTCCGTGAGGTCATGACTAAAGGCATGACTTTTGAGGAAGCAACCAAGCCAGGATCAGGATTCAAACTCATGGCGCAAGCTCGGCTTCGTGAGATCTGGAACCGGCTGAAAGAAGAAATCAGTAATGTCCAATAAGCAGAAATATGGGCCGGTAGCAGAAACGACTGTTGACGGGGAAACGATAGCAAAACTCTTGGCCGAGCACGGTATCCTGATTGATATGGATGATCCGATTTTTCGGGTTCTTCTCGCAAACAAAGTCGTTTTGGATACCTATTTTTCTCGGTCGGAAGCTGCCTTTATACGCTCTAGCGGTCGGCTCCGTAAAAATGCAACAGCGGCCATCATGGAAGCGGAGCGTGTGGCCGTAAGAAATATTCAGACGGCAGGCTCAAACATTGTACATGCAGCCACAAAAGACGTTGTGGAAGCTGTGAGAGCTGGCGTGAAAGAAGAATTGAGCCACACTTCATCTTCTGCCCGCTTAGTCCAGTACCTCCTGATTGCTAGTCTCTGTATCAACATCGTCACGTTAGCTTTAGTTCTTTTCTAGACTCACGGCTTAGCTAGATCCTTCAGCACAGGAAGAGGCTGAAGGATCAGTTAAGAAGGAATGACTTCAGGACACGTTTCCAAGCTGGCATTCCTTCTTTTTTCCAGCGCCTTATAACGCTGTATTCATTCGTACAGAAAATCGAAAATAGACCTGCTCCCTCTTTTCGCTTAGTCCGCATTTCCCGAATAACGAAAAAATCTTTCAACAGCCCCATAGGTCTATCCTTCTCAGTGCACAGTTGAGGACAAGCGTTCTCTCATGGCGTAAATGCTGGGCAAAAGATTTAGTTTCCCTTCTTCTGCCGCCCTTACCATTCCCCTGAAGTAGCCGCCTTTTGAGGCGACAAAATGTTGATCGGTACGGCTGGCTATGAGGGCAACAGCAACAACAACGCCTTTCACCCCTAAAACTGCACAGCCCTGGCCCCAAGCATCCCGGCTTATTCCCAAGCTATGAGACAATTTCTCGGCCACATCGAATGCGGATCTCCATGATCTGAAATCTTTCCATCCCATAGTTTCCGCCACCCAAGAGAACTCCTGAACAGTCCTAAACAATTCCATAGGCGTGATGCGGGCCGACCGAATATCATCCTCTAGGCTATGCTCTTGGGCATTAGAGAGAGATGGTGGCGTTCCTTCCTTCTCTTCTGCCCTTTGTGTAGCGTCGTTAGACGCGGCACTGAGACTTACCCCGCAGGGGTTCTGCTTCATTGCTACTGTCTTATGAAGACATAAAGGGGTTGTAGGTATTATAGACGGTCGGGAAACTGACCGTTCAGGGTCGGTTTCTTCGCCAAAGGCTTCAGCTAGGGCTTCTTCCATCGTCAGGCGCTTAGCTTGAAGTCGGGATAACGCGGCCTGAATAGCTGATGGGTCACGGGCGCTACGAGCAATGTCCATCAAATCCCGTATTTCCCGCGTCTCTGATGCGTCCTCGCACAGAGCTAGGCACTCAGCCCCCTCTCGTCGGGCATCCCGCCTCAGACGCTTGATACTGCGCTCTAAAGCGCGTCTCTCTTTTGCAACGCTGATTAACTCGTCAACCCTCAACGCTATTGGTGAAAGATCAAACCCAACCGCGTTGGTTATGCGGCCACCGTCCCGATAATCACGGCGGACATATCGCCGGCCTTCTCCGTGAGGCAGAATCAAGCCGGCATCAATTAATTCACGGGCCAGGGCTTTAAGCTGTGTCACACCCACGCCTAAAATTTCACTCATATCGGCATTCGACCGGCCAAACACTGGTACCCAGCGACCAGACCAATCATTGGCTTCCGTTTCTTGCAGCATGAACGTCAAATACCGAACGGCTTTATCACTCAACGGGAAGTAATAAGAGGCTTCTGTCCAGACGGCCAAGATCTTAGCCCGTGTAACGGCAGGGAAATAGCCGCTCGTATAGTGGCGCGCCTGCGTGATTTTCCCACGCATGACTTTAGCATCATGCGATAATTTACGCCTTCCCGACTTTGCAGCCGCTTCAGTTTCTTCTGTTTTCCAAACTCTCATAACAGCCCCTTTCAGGGCCGTGCGATAGGCACAAAAAAGATCATCGCCCGCAGAAAACTGCTTGCGTTTCAACCATCCTGTTTGCTATAAGATTTCTTGCGAGGGAAACCTAATAGATTTTTCGGGTGGTTCGGTGCTTTATGCACCGGACCATTTTTTTATGCGCTTTTCACGGCCATACCTTCAATCACACCGGCTTTGACAGCCTGCCTAATAAGCCAATTCATCGCTTCGGCCTTATTCCCGAAACCATGATCTGACTGCACCTGTTCCAAACACGCGACCACATCACCCGCCAGAGCAAGCGTCTGGTACCGATAGCCTTGGGCTACCAGTTCCTTCTTTCGCTTGGCCGCATAACGGCGGAGTTTTTGCCTGTCGCGTTCTTGGGTACTCATATCCGATTCCTAACACCATCGCTCTTTTCAGTATAGTGCTAACGTAGCTGAATCACATAAGAGCCTTTTTTCTCACGGAAATTCGCGCTAAAGCTGCCGGTGGTGGTGTCTTTGGCGCCGCCCTGCATTGTGGTGATGCAGCGGACTCCATTCGGCCCGTAAACTGAGGCGATAAGCCAGTATCGCCGGGTTGAGCCTACGCGGTCGGATGGAGTCCACCTTATCCGTATGCGGGCAAGAATCCTAAAATCCCCCTTCTCTGTTGCGCTTCATATTTCCTTGCACCATTTACATCATGAGAAGTAAGATGGTCTATCATTTATTGCACGGAAATTTTTTATGCCCACACCTGCATGGATGGCATGCCTGATTGCTACGGCGTCCGCCTATCACATTCCCCAGCCCGTACTGACCGGAATTTATCATGTTGAGGGGGGGGCTGTTGGCACTGTTGCGCACAATAAAAACGGAACCGATGATCTAGGTGTAATGCAGATAAACACCTCTTGGATTCCGGTTTTATCTTATGCAACGGGCCTTCCTTCCGCAGAAGTCAAAAGCCGCCTCATCAATGATGGATGCTTTAATGTGGCGATGTCTGGGGGGATTTTCGATATTTACCGGCATGAAGCACACGGCAACATCTGGAAAGCTGTAGGCTACTATCACTCGCACACAACCCCGCTTGCTCTGGGTTATCAAGCCCAAGTTTTGTCAGCGGGGGTTGCTGATATGCTGTCTTCAATTAAGTCAAAGCCACCGACGCATTCAATTTTTCCCAAGGGATAGTCTTCGCCAAATCCACATCAATCAGCGTTACGCCTGCATCAAAAGCAACCTGTTTGATATGGCGGATATGCTTATCATTGGGCCTCTGAGAGATGGCAACAACCATACCGGTGTCATAGCTCACCACAACCGCATCTAAAATGATGTTGGCAAATGGGTTAAAAACCTCAAGAAATCGACCAAACAGCGTGTTTTTATCAGATGTCAGCGCCGGAAAGGCATCTACCACCCTGACAGCCGGCACAACATAAAGATTCTGAGGGGCGCTGGAAGATACCCAGAGAAAAGCATCCCAGCCCTCTTTTTCCATTAAAACGCCAGGCTGAATATTTAGGATTTTTCGCTGTCCTATCATGCTTTTGGCCTGGAGAAGAACTATCCCCAAGATAAGAAGCATCAAGACAAAAATCAAAACCTGAAGCAAAGCTAGGTGATTCATCTATTCTTTCTCCAATCTGGAAATATCCGCTTTCATGTCATCAGAAATCTTCAGCCCCAAAGCTGATAACCCTTCTAAAATGATAGTACGCTTTTGCTTCATTTCTCGCGCAGCCTTCAAAGAAAGGTGTCGCCACACAGATTCAGGCAGCAATACGGAGAATGACACACACTCCTTATCTTCCTGCTCTGAAGCATCCTGAGCGCCGGTTCGCATCTTTCGAACCCCAAGCCGTGCAGCTTCAGGCACCGGAATACCCAATGCAGCCAAACCAGACAGGATCACGGATCTAGCCGTCATTCTGTCATGCTCCTCCCCATACGCACGGATCTCAGCCAGCACACTAGGCCTCACACGCAAGAACATTCGTTTATCTTTTTTCACAACAGCATCCACTCCCTGACCTGGCACACGACAGGAAAGATGCAACGCTTCTAGTGAAATGCACATACAATCCCCGCAGGCACCTTTTTTCCATAACGCTCACGCTTCAGTCCCCTGAAGCGGCCAATAAACTGCCCGTCTAAATCGCCCCCAAGGCTATCACCTCGCCGGATCTTCCTATGGCAACCCAGAACGATAATAGGGCCGCCTGCGGATGCCAGCCGCCGCGCCTCTTGCACAGCAGTTGCCAGACTTTCTCGAACCCTGACAACAGTGCCGGTAGATTCCGAAATCAGACCATAAGAACGTAAAGACATAGGTTGAGCCTCCCAAAAAAGAAACGGTGTGGTGTCCCGTTCATTTAATGTATCGGGATACATTACTGAGCGCAAGAAAAAACCGCTCGAAAGCGGCAATATTTTAGGGCTTTAGAGGAAGAGGGGCTTTGCTTCCCCTCCCCCCTCCTAATGGGGTCAACCGAGAATAGGCTTTCCGTCTTGCCCGGTCTTATATGTCGCCTTGCATGATGGATACCCAGAGCAACCGTAAAAGTCGTAAGGTGCTCCTTTTTTCCCTTTTTCTTTCGGTTTGGATGTGCCGGTTCTGCGAACCAGATCCTTCCCACATTTTGGGCAGGCTATCCCTGATGGCTTCGGCTGCACTGAAACCTTCTTTTGCCCCGGCTTTCCTCTGGCATCTGGCAGGGTGGTCTTACATTCAGGATACCCGGTACAGGCCCAGAAAAACCCGTTAGATCCCTTCCGCCGCACCATCGCCTTCCCGCACGTTGGGCAAGGATACTCCGGGGGGATCTCTACAGACGATAGAGACGATAATTCCTTGTCCAAGGTTTCCCAAGCAGCGCCAACAACCGCCTCGTAGTCTCCACGCCCCTCAGAAATGGCGTCCAGACGGTCTTCCAGGTCTCGCGTATAGGGAATTTCTACGAACGAAAACCGCCCTACTAACGCATCAACAATTTTGCAGCCGATGGAAGTCGGCTTGAGAAAACGCGTTCTGGCCTCTGCTATATATCCACGCTCACTAATATTTTCCATAATAGCGGCATACGTGCTCGGTCGGCCTATCCCCTGATTTTCAAGCTCTCGGATCAGGGATGCCTCTGTATATCGTGACGGGGCTTTTGTTCTTGGCGTTGTGATCTGCCCTGAAGCAGCAGAGATTTTTTGCTGAACGGACAAGAGCGGAATTGGATTGTCTGAAGTCTGATCTTTCTTGTCATCTTCATCCTCGCTGTACACGTCCAGCCAGCCATGAGATTTTAAGACACTTCCAGTGGCAACAAAACGGATCTTCTCACCCTGAGCAGATCCTTCCAAGACACAAGATCGCACGGCATAAACCGCATCCTCCAACTGAGAAGCCAAAGCCCTTTGCCAGATCAGGGCATAAAGAGCTTTTTCGTCCTCATTTTCCCCTCTTTCTTTTTCTTCAATATGAGTGGGCCGGATAGCTTCATGCCCCTCTTGCGCCCCTTCTTTTGCTTTCCATTTTCGCGGCTTAGCTGCAAGCGGAAGGCCGCACTCTGTAGCATATTTGGCGATAGAGGCAGCACCCTCTTCATCCATGTTGGGCGCATCTGTGCGGTGGTACGTGATCGCACCTTGCCCAAATAAGGCTTGAGCCAGATCCATTGTCTTTTGCGGTTTGAATTTCAGCCGGGAACTGGCGGCTTGCTGCAAGGATGACGTTGTGAAAGGCGCATAAGGCCCGCGCCGTCTCTCACTATCAGCGAAATCAACCACAAGCACATCACGCAGCCCCGCAACGGCCACAGCCAATGACTTATCTAGGATATAATCAGCACCCTCTGGCAAATTAGGCTTCGTATCCCATTTAGCCTTCCATATAGCGCCATTCGGTGCAGAAAAATCCAATTCTGCCCCGTAATGCTCCACAGACCGGAACGCCTCTATTTCCCGTTCTCGTTCGACGACAAGCCGAACAGCAGGAGATTGAACCCGTCCGCCCGTTAAATTCTCACCCGATTGATTGGATAAGGCTTCAGATACGCGATACCCCACAATCCGGTCCACGACACGCCGCGCTTCCTGGGAGCGAACACGGCCCATATCTATTCCCCGCACATCCTGAATGCCTTTTTTTATGCTTTCCTCAGTGATGGCGGCAAAAGTTACTCGTTCGGGATTCTTTAGCTTCAGGGCTTGCGCAAGATGCCATGCAATAGCTTCCCCCTCTCGATCGGGGTCAGTCGCCAAAAGCACGCGGTCGGCCCGTGATACCTGACTTTTAAGGCGCGCAATGATCTGCGCCCCTCTCTCGGTAGGCTCATATTCTGGCACAAAATTAGGGGGAGCCACCCCCAATGTTTTTGATGGCAGATCTCGAATGTGGCCGACGCTGGCAACCACCTGATACCCGCTATCAAGATAATCAGAAATTTTCTTAACTTTGTTGGGTGATTCAACAATAACCAGTGTTTTCATTGGAACCTCATTTCTGCGCGCCTCTATAGCGCCGCATAGAGCGGTGTGGTGTCCCGCCTCATATTTTGATGTATCTAGATACACAAAGGCGCGCAAGCAATCTTCTTATGCAATCACCAAAACTTTCCGATAATAGCCGGTCTGACCCAAATCACTCGATCAGAAAGCCGGCGCATGTGCCCGCGCCGTAAGTGCATTTTTTTCTCACCGCCGGCCCGCTCTGCACTTAATGTCATCACCTGATATTCAAAAAACGGAGCAAGACCTTTAGCCAAGCGGCTCTTATTTAATTTATCGGGTGGAGAAATCGTCTCAGTTTCTACGTTGGCGCACTGCAACACGGCACACGCTTGAATTAGCATGTACGTTTCATCCCAATTTTCCAACATGATAGACGCCTTCACTGCATCTACTGACCCGTAATGCTGAGCAAGGTGCGGGAGAAGAGCCGGAATAGTAGGGAAACAATCTACCTTCTTTCCCCATTTGCCCCCTTTGAACCCTTCTTTTTCCTGCATCTCTGCGGCAATCCGAGACGCTTCTGTGTCCGGTTTAATGCCTTTCACAAGCGGGGTATTATACGGAACAAACTCGACGCCATGCGCAACGTGCCATTGATCCCCGGCAACTGTCTGATAGATCGGGAGCACACAGATTCCCCCTCCATCGTATCGCTTACTGCACGACTCACCAGCAGCGACCGGGCCTTTATATTTTTCCGGGTCCCAGCAAAGAGCTATCCGCTTTTGCGCATGTGTTACTTCCACCCCTCCTCGCGTGGGTAATTTATCGTCTTCTCTCCAAAAACTTTCGAGAACGATGCAAGGGGCAGGCAACGATAACAGTTCAAGGTGAGCCTCTCCCAGATCCTGGGGCGCAATCATGTCACCCCTTTCCGGCAACAGATATTTCACTGCATCATTGAGTGCCGATACGATGGAAAAATAGGTATCGGCAATTTCGGGCGCACCACCAGCCCTTATCGCACGAGCCTGCTCCATCAGACTGTCCATTGCGTGTGTGCAATAATTCGTTCTGATAATATCTGTCATAACTGCTCCATAAAAATATGATCCACCTTACATTAAAGAAAAGTGTGTCAAAATCACATTAGTTCTGACATAGGTTTCTGACACTTTTTTCTTGGCAGAAATCCGCCGCCAGAGTAGAGTGTCAAAAATGACCGTTTTTGAAGAGAGAAATTATGGCACCACAAAACAAAAACATTCGCGCTTACCGTGCTGCATTATCAATTATTGTCTGTGGGTTTTGCATTATCACGTCAGCAATAACTTTCTTTGGTCTTGGCTATCATCCCATTGGCGAAGTTTTCGGGGCTTTCTCCCTGTTCTTTGTCTTGGTGTCTGTAATTTCCTTAAAGGAGCTTATCCGTGGGTAGGATCATCTTTTTTGGAATGCTCGTAGCGGTCGGGGCGGGTTTAGGGATTAGCTTTCTGCGCTCGCTTGTTCCGCCAGGGGCCTCACCCCTTGTTTCCGAATTTCTCTATTATGCCGCTCCTGCTGTGACCATTCTTGGTTTGGCAATGGTGAGCTTGATGGCACTCAACTTTAAGTCAAAGAACTGACCGTTTTTGAAAGTAATGAAGCCAAATGTCTAACGTTATTGCTACCATTCTTCGCATCGTATTGGTGTTCGCTTCTTGCGAAGGCGGAATACTTGTCTTGGGTCTTCAAGACTTTACCATAAAAAAAATATTCGGAGTTGGACTGATATTTCTGGCTGGTTCAATATCTACATGGGGGGACATTAAAAAAAGAAGTAAAAAGACATCAACCCAAACTGACCGTTTTTGAAAGGATGATATAAAAACTATGTTCTGGCAACCTGCACACGTAGACTTCAAATATAGACCGTCGCTTATCGCCATACTGTTTTTTATAGCGGTAGCCGTCCTATCAGCATTTTTTCTTTATTATGTAGATGGCGTTTTTTCAAAAATATTGTTTGCGACAACCGGTATCGTTCCGGTCTTCGCCATCATTGCATTTGATAGGCAGCGCCAGCTTGACAAAGCCCTTACCGAGAAAGATAAAAGATGAAACAAAAAACCGTAACCAACCTAAAAATTACAATAAGAATTGCATCTTTGATTCTTTTTTGTTTATGCATCAGCTTTATTTACTACCAAAAAGAAACTGAGTTCATTTCACTGGGAGCATTAGCATCAGCTTTAGCTATTGTTTTTCTTATGATCTGCATGATGCTCCTAAACGCAGTCAATAAAAAAGAATAATCGGACATAACAGAAGTGCTTTGAGACAATTTTTCTGTTTTTAACAGCGAGAGAAAAAGTAGAATGCACACGAGCATCATAACTATGGCTGTTGGCAGCCTAATATTATCGCTTTCAATCCTGCTCTCTATCCTTGTTACTTTTTTCGATCTTCAAATACTGCGAAAATTCAAAGCCCCTAACAATGATCTATTCATTAAGGTCTGGACCATTTTAACGGTTGCAGGCGTTGTCATATTCTTTAGTGGCTATGCTTTCGCCTTACCCTCCCCCCCTTTCTTGGGAATGGTAACAAAACCATGAATCCAGCCAACCTTCATACTTCTTTTAGACTGCTCTTAATCCCTTCTCTTTCGCTGCTCCTGACGGGGGGGCTGCTATTCTGCGTTGCTCTTTATTTGAAACGAGAACGCCTCAAACGAGACGGGAATTTTACCCCTGAAGCTAATCGCCAGCTAAATAAAAAGGGCTGGGAAATGTTTTTCGCAATTCTGTTTCTATGTGCGGTCAATATTCTTGCGGCACTTTTTTTATAGCGCGAATTCGACCCCTCCCACTGGCTAGATACTCACTAAAATCTGAAAAGAGAACCATCATGACCGACAATAGCGAAATGACAATGAGAACTCTGGGGTGCTTTCTGCTTGCGTTTTGTTCGGCCTAACGCCTTAAAGGCCAAGTATGTCTAAGCAAAAAAATCCGACCTGCATAATATGTGAGAAGCTAATCACCCTTCCAAGTGAGGGTGTATGCGTCCGCAGAAACCAGCCGGCCCATTGGAGTTGCGCTGAGCAAGAAAACCTTATGTTCACAGAAGGGCTCAAGCCTGCCTCTGAAGCATTTTGGGAAAATCTAGCCCGCAGCGATGCCCGCGACTTGCTCAGCCAAACCTCTAGCGGAGTGAGGGTAGGTTATGCCCGCGTATCCCGCAGAGAAAAACAGAACCTTTCCCTTCAGGTGAGGGCTTTAGAGAAAGAGGGGTGCGTCAAGATCTTCAAAGACACATGCAGCGGTAAAACCACAGACCGCCCTGCCTTACAGGCCATGCTTTCTTATTTGCGCCCTGGGGATGAAGTCGTGGTTTGGCGAACCGATAGACTAGGACGGGATACCCAGGACCTTCTGAGCCTTACAGATCAGTTCTCGCGGCGCGGGGTTGTCCTGCGCAGCATCACCGAACCCATTTACAATACCACGGGCGCAACCGGTCGCTTACTTTTGCAGTTTATTGCTGTCATTAGCGAATTTGAGCGTAATGTCATAGCTGAAAGAACGAAAGCCGGATTAGAGGCCGCACGGGCAAGAGGAATCAAGCTCGGCAGGAAACGCGCCCTCACTAAAGAGCAGACTTTGCACATAAACAAAGCCCTAGATCAATCAGATTTAAGCATCCAAGAAGCAGCAGATATGTTTTCCGTAAGCAGATCCACGGTGGCGCGGATACGTCGTGATTACCTCTCCGCCCGCAAGCAATCATTCCAGTCATCATAGCCCACTGGCCGCAAACGCTCATAATTCTTGCGGCACCACGGCTGGATCATATTAGCGTAACGATCACCGGGCGCATTTGCATCTGTAGCCACCACCACGTTCAGGCCCATACAAAGCCCCTGAAGGGCTTGAATCGTATGCGGGGCCATTCCTCCCCCGGTAGAGGCGTAAATCGTATCCACACGCCTTCCCTCAAGGGCGGCAAGGCTAAAAGCATCTATCGCCGCCTCTGTTACCGCAAGCCGAGTGCATCTGGCCGTATCCCCCCACGAAAATTGCAAAAGAGATTTAGTCCCGCCACGGCAAAATGCAGACTTCATCTTTTCGCCGCGCATCTCCCAGCCGCCAACAATCCCCTGATTCAAGTGCGCCGCCCACATTGTTCCGTATGGTCCTTCAGCCAAAATACCAAGCGAAACGGCCTGTTCAATCACATCCTCCGGCAACTTTCTGGCACTCGCCAAATATTTCCACGCAGCAGATCCTGGGGCGGGTTTACTGCGCGCATTCCAGCGCAACAGAAGATTTTGCACGGGATGTTCCGATGATTCCCGCTCCCCAGCGGGAAGCCGGGGAGCGATGCCCGCTAAGGGGCGCAATTCAATACGCACCTGACCGAAATTCAGGCCGGGGTTTAGATACTGAACCAAAGAGAAAACATCACCTCTCTTCCCTACTTCCAAGGGAGAAAACCACCCTTTCCCCTGATGATTTACGATAACGATTTGATGACCTTGCACCCCATGCTTGCGAGAATATTTCCAGACATGCCGACTGCTTTCTTCTGGGTAAAAAGTGAAGCCCGCAGCTTCCAAAACAGAACGGCAGTCAACACGCTCTTTCAGGTCATCTATTTCATTCTTCGGCATAGCTTCATTCCCTATATATCTGCATATTTTATTGCACATAAAACATGCAATCAGATATAATAATTAAATCATTGTGAGGTAAAAACATGCTCAAGCGCCCCGCCATTCTTTCCAGTTTTCTTGCTCTGGCAATAGCAGTTTCCTCGTCTGGTCCTGCACAGGCTTTCCCCCATATCCCCAAGCATATGCGGAAAGAAGTTGCCCGCATTAGAAAGCAAGCAACAAAGCAAGGGGCTGGCGGATCTGTACCGTGCGCTGCCATTATGTGCCTTGCTCCGTATGTCGGAATGGGATCTGGGGGGGGACCTGGTTGCGAAGTCCCCAAGCAAATCTACTTTGGCATTCGTGTTTTTGATCCGTGGGAAGGATACGACGCCGTTTTAACTTCCGCTGTTCGTGGGGAGTTCCTGAATATGTGCCCTGACGCCATGAATAAGGGCACAGCAAACGCTGAAAACGCCGTGGTGGGTGAAGCCTACGACGCCCCATAATCAGCTATATGGGAAAGGTTACCCTTTCCCTTAGTTGCTATTTTTTCTCGTCTTCCGGCGATGCCCGAAAGACAGGGCCAATACGCGGACAAGGGTGATCCGTTAAGTATTGGCTCAAATCTTTCAGCCACTCTCTAACGGCCTGCGGCAAAGACGGCCCCTCTCCGTCCAGGGCACGGCGCAAGGATGTTTCTGGCAAACCAAGGCGCCTTGCAGCCTCCATCTCTTGCCAGCCAATGTGCAAAAGATGCTTTCTATCTTCCCAGCCATTTTTCTTCCGCTGGGTTTTTACACTCTGAGAAATAACAGGACGCCCCCGGCGCTTGGGGGCAATATTTTCCGTCATAGGTTGAGCCTCTTCAAAATGTAGCGGTGTGGTGTCCCGCTGACATCGTTAATGTATCCGGATACACAAGAAATTCAAGACTTTTCTGCGGTGTTTGTTTGTTTACAGGCTATTTCCCTAAGATCGGCTGACTAAATTTTTTGACCACGCCATCTTCATGAATAAGGGCCGCAAGATTGAGGTGCGCCTGTCCGCTTTCTCCAGATATGACAACAATTCCGCGCATTACCTCCTGAGATTCCACAGATCGGAGATAGACAATTTTCCGCGCCCCTGGCTCCATAGCAACACAGTCACTTCCAGAAATACCGCAATGATCTGTGCCGGTAATTTGGTATTTAGCGCCGGCAAAACTCACAACTGTTCCGGGCTTCAGAAAATAGACCGGAGCGGCGTTCTCAGTGGCCTGCACCGCAGGCGAGAGCACAAACAAGGATGGCATCAACAACACAGAACCCAGAAATACTCGCTTCATTTTCATAACCTTCATCACGCCTCAGCAGTAAAATAACCGTGACAACGCAGAACATCGGAAATTCCTGATGCTTCCCATGATCCAGAACGATTGGTGATTTGGCTGGCATCATTTGCCAGCATTTCAATCAATCCAGCAACCGTTAGGGGGCCGTCAGTCGTGCCACCACCGTTCTTCTTGTCGCATTCAGTGCAAAACCTCGCAAGCTCAACTAGACCGTCATAAACATCTTTAGGAACTTCTATTCGTATTCTTTTTTTATTAACATCCATTGCGCCATCCATTCATTTTTGAGACATTATTTCCTATAGGGTCATTTTCTTTTCTGCCATTCGGCTAAACACACATTCACTTCCTGATGCTGGATACAAGGCATCATAAAGTCGTCTTGCCGATCAGTATTCCATGAGCGAATAACTAACGTGCTGGCTCCTTCACAAAGGAGAGCAAAAAACAAGATCACCGCAAGCTGGATTTTCGTTTTGCGATTAACGGTCATAGGTTGAGCCTCTTCAAATGCAGCGGTGTGGTGTCCCGCTCCGTTCCTTAATGTATCGGGATACAACAAACGACGCAAGAGGAATTGCTCATAATGTATCCATGATGAAAGCACGAGAACGTCAAATGACGGGAAAACGTAACCACGAAAAACCGGCCTGACGGGCAGAAGAGAGAAAGAGGCCCAACCAATGCCGGCTTCTCTTCATGCAAAAAAAAGAGCAACGCTTGGCGCTGCTCTTTCTTTATTCCTTACCAAAACCAGACCTTAATACTGCCCAATTTTGCAATATGGTTGCGCCGGCCTCTGCATGGCCTGCATTCCCTTAGCCGGCTCAAACGGGCTGACATAAAGGGGGGTGCGGAGTGGCGCAGAAGAATACAAATTCGCGGCCATTACCCTTCCTGGCGCTAAACCTAACAAAACCTGATGCGGGTGCTCCAATGTCAGTTTCGGATCTGGGGCTTCACTACATGCAGCCAATACTACCAGTGGCAAAAACAAGATAACAATGCGCTTCATCGTGCCGCCCCTGCCCAATGATATTGATTAGCAGACCCAGCCCATGTGTACGCAATGGCATGGTGGTCTGGATCAACCATAATAGCAGTTCGAGACCCACCAATAAGGATCAACGCCCTATCAATCTCTGTTATCTGTGGCGTCAGTGCCAGCGGCGATATAGGCTTCTGAGCGATAGCCCGCGCCTCTGGGCCACACATTGGGCAAGTCGTCACGAGATGATAGCCAGTTGGCCGCAGGATGTATTCTGCGGCTGCTCCGACTGTCTGAGCAGACCTGGGATATTCCAAGCGTGTGATCGTGCTCATAGTCGTAGCCACCGGCAATGGCTCCTTATGAGTGGCGCAAGCAGATAACGCTAGGAGCGCCGCTATATGAATGAATTTCATGGTGTCGCCCCCCCTGCATAATTTAAGTTCGTCAGATGGAAATTGTCTTTTTCCCGCCAGATTGGCGCAAACTGCTCGTGGTTAAAAAATATCAGGATGGGCACACGTCCAGCCCGTACCGTTATGGTCGGACGCAAGCTCATATATTGCTGTAGTGTTGTCTGCCCTCCCTGCTGAATATATTGCCCTGAGTTTGATGACATTTCGTTGAATGTGTTTGATTTTTGCGTAAGGTTTGAAAGAATTTGAGGAACAGACTCAACGGCACCCAGCCCAATAGCAGCCGCCAACATTGGAACGAGATGATAGTTCGTTTTATCCCCCACGCCGTTGATACCGTAACGGTCCAATAGGTCTTGCCCTACAATACGCATTGCTCCACCATCTGGCCGGACAATATGTGTCGGCAAGAACATTGCGCGAGGGTTGATTGCCTGATTCTGTCCCGCTGTCGGACCGACTATTTTTCCAACAACAACCGCCCCCGCAGGGAACAGAACATGCTGCCTATCGATGGAATAAATAGGCTGTGTGAGCATCGCTTTAATCGGGCCAGGGTTATCTGAATTACCCGTCATTTCTAATGTTGCACGGGCAATATAACCAATCGGGATCTTGTAACGGTCCCCAATTTTCGCAGGCGTGAAATCATCTTCCCCGGTCTGCGCCTTGTCCCTTTTTTCCTTTAATGACTCCTGATGTTTTAGCTTTTTCTTATTTTCTTCGCTGTCATCGTCGTCGTCATCATCCCCTTCAGCCGAAATCTGTTTGACATCAGAAGCGCCTGAGTCCTCGTCGCCCAAGTCAGAAGCAGCCAGAAGAGGCTTGCCTGTCTGCTGCTTCCACTGAGCATTCAAAGAAGCAATACCTTCCTTCAGTCGAGTGCCATTTTGCAGCATTGAGGGCGGCAAGCCTTGCGCAAAGCCAGAAACAGGGACAAGCAATGTTGCGGCTAAAATCAAAAAGCGTTTCATTGTGCAATCTCCCTCTGACGGATAAGAGCGGCCTGATGCTGTTTCAGTGCGGCTAGGCTATCCCGCAACCTTTGTTCGTGAATTGCATTCTGTTCGGCTCTGTCCTGTTCCATGCGTCGGATAATCTGCACACGGGACTGGTTAGGATCTGCCTGATACGCTGTCGCTTGATTGGAGCTTGATGCCTGATTGTTCTGTGGTGCCGGTACGTCCCATGTCATCGGCTGCTTCCACGCCTGCTTCACATAGCTAACGTCTGCTTCGTCATCTCCATCCGCAGGGCGCACAATACCTTCATCTGAGTGAGCGGGATTTTCGGCGCGCTGCACCGCTTCTGTTTCCGCTTTTTGCGCTCTCTGGCGCTGTGCTTCTTGCACCTGCTGCTGATACGCAGTCAGGTCAAACCCTGAACTTGTTTCCTGCACCTTATTGTCTGGCTTTTCATCCTTGTGATGCCTTTTGTTCGGACCATGCAAGACAATCACCAGCACCACGACAAAAACCAAGCCGGCGCAAACGGCCATGATTTTTTTGACATGATCCGTTTCTTTAATTTTCCCGGTAATCGTTTCTGCACGGGGCGCAACATGCGTTCTGGCCTGATCGTCTTGAGTTTCTTCGCTCATTTCTTCAGCCCTTCCGCTTAATCAGCACGCGGTTTGTTCCCAAGATAGCAAGTACCTTGTCATAAAGGCCGCTCACCACATAAACCCCTGTCAGATCGTCGTAATCGTATTCAAGAGCAACTTCTTTACCGTCATGGGTTCCCGTCAAAACAGGGGTTCCAAATCCTGTTTTAGCAACCCTGATATAAGTGGTTTCTCCGTCATCATATACAGCCGTCACCAAGTCATGGTTTGGCCATTTGTAATCGGTGTGTATTGCCATCTGAAACTGCTTAATCCGGTCTTCAGCCTGAGCCATCATTTGCTGTTTCATGGCATTAAACTGTGCTTGATACGCCGCCGCTTCATCAGCCTTACGTTGCGCTTCAGCCTGGGCTGCGGCCCGAATTTGCGCATTCCTGCGCGCCTGCGCCTGTTGTGCGGCCTTCTGAGCCTGAGCAAGCTGGTCAGGCGTTAGAGACGATGCGTTTGGCGACACGAAAGGAAACGGCACAACAAGATAACAATTCGTCGGCTCCGCAACGCTTTTCACGGTATAATCAAACTGCCTTCCATCGGTCATGGTAACAGTCAGTCCAACGGTATCAGCAATATGGCTTGCCTGTGTCGGACGTATCCACAAGCTGTTGCCGTGATGATCTTCAGTCCAAACCGTTGTGGAAACGTGCGCGCTTGCAACCGGCAACGGAAAAATCAGATGCGCTGCGACATTAACGGACGCATTAAAGCTCCTTGTCACGCCTTGCGGGGATACCAAAGGGGTGCAGGCTTTAACAGTGGACAGAAGCGGCCCATCGTGAGGCACAGCCGGAGCACTAGGGGACATTGGGCCAGACGTAGCCGCAGCCGGCGCAGGCGAGGCTTCAGGCCCGTGCACAGCACTGGCGGGCGGTTCAACCGGATTACGCACCACGCTAGGTATCTGGGCATTGGCGGATGCGATGCCAAAGAAAATCGCTGTCGTAGCAATAAGAGATTTCTTCATCATTTTAATTTCCCTGATCCAATGCCGAAACTTCGTGATAAGATAAAATTTCAATACCTGGCCCATTATCCCGCAACTGCTCCCAACTTCTTTGGAGGTTAGCGAGAGGGGTCAGACGCCATGTAATCTTCACGATTTTCTTTATGTCTTTATGGCTTCCATCTAAGGGATGCTCACTAATGTAAACCGTTGAATCAACGACAATACTCTGCCTGTTTGCCACGTCTGGATTGACCATCGTATTGTGGTCAATGGCGCTAACTTTTATCGAATACTCTCCCCCGTTTCCGGTTTCTTCAAACGCGGTCGCTTCATCTGCCGCTTTACCGCTCCCAAGAAATTCTGCGCGCAACTGTGGTGACATGAATTGCGCTGCATATCCGTAGTCAGAAACGATAGTGGAGCGAATGTGACGATAACGATGCTCCACAAAGTTAATCAGAGCCGTATTGATAAACGGCTCATAAAAGCGGTTTGCATTCCCGCCATCATTCCACAAAGCGGCTTCGCTGCGCCCATCCGGCTGCAATTTCACCCATGCAATACGGACATCGTTTGCCCAACGGTCATCCGCTTTCCGCCAACCCGCTGCGGCAAAAATAATTCCGACAACAAGGCCACACGAAACAAAACGCCACACATTACGTTCTGCCTTCAATGATGCGACTTCGCGCTGGGAGCGGACACCTGTAATGAGGTCGATTTTTCGCTTGGTTGCCTCGTCAATTACACCACCATCATCCGGCAATTCTATAGGTTTTGCCTTAGATGTCATACGCGCAATATGCGACGTAAATTTACTGAACATTCGGGTTGAGCCTTCGATACAATTAGATAAGAGAAACTAATGCTTTACCAGCCTGTTGTGCGGCACCTTTGACCATGCCGGCCGCGTCTATATTAGAGCCGCCGGTAATCATCGAAGTGACGACACCAGAGAAAACAAGCAAAGCGAGTGACACGATTGCCATTGCGATAAGAAAAATAAATGCAAGGGGATTGTCTGCGGTCAACAGAACCGGATTTCCACCAGGCATTGACATCGAGCCATATCCAAAAGCAGATCCGAACACGAGACAGATAATCACCAGAGAAACCCGTGATACGAATGCAAATATCGCGGTCCAGAACATAAGACGGAGCCAGCCGTCGAAAATCCAAGACAAACTCTTATGAAACACAAACATCAGGGTCAGCGGACCCAAAAGTACCGCAATCCCCCCAACAAGGGTGGGCCACATGCAAGCAAACAGACCAGCGGCAAACAACAGGAATGAAAACACCACCAGAACTGCTGCATCAAGAAAGTAGTCTAATGTTAAGGACATAATACCAACAGGCGAAAGTTGGAACATCGCCCACGCCTTAACAATGTAAATATAAGGATACATCAAGGCATCACTGCCCAGAGCCTTCGCTTGTACCAACTGACCTAGATATGTGCCTGCATTAATAAGATCCCATGTCCAGCCACCATAGGTTGCAAACAAAATCTGAGCGATACCGCCAGTCACAAGCACCCCCACCAAATCGGAGAATGGATCTCCGAAAAAAGCGAAGCGTGCGGTGACTTCAACAAACTTAAAAGCCCAGGCTCCCATCATCAAACCAAACGCCCATGACGTATATGTTGACGACGACCTCACATCATAGGTGCTTCCTAATACGCTCGTAATATTAGCCTGCAATGTAGTCAGTGCAGAAGCAATCCGGGTTGTGAAGAATCCCTGATCGCCAAATTGAGCGGGATCAATCCCAGCGGCATGAGCATGTGAGGCGGTAAATGCCAAGACAAAAAAAACAGGTACGGACCAGCGCAGAAGTTTCACTTCATTTGCCTTTCATAAACTGGTCAAAGGGGTTCGGTTGCCCCCCTTTCAGATTAATAAGGTGCTCAAGAAATCCCATATCTGCCTCTAAAATAGGCCGGGTTATCTCACCTGGAACAGCCTGAGTCGAATCAACATTCCGCACTTTTGGCAGATATTCACTGTTGATTTTGCGTATTACATTGTTAATCTGAGCAATACTCATCCCGCCATAATTTTTCTGAATATATTGCTCTGTTCCTGGAACAAGACCACGAGCCTCATATTCTTTCCGTATGTCAGCGCGGCAATGTAGCTTCCTGATAATAGCCATACGCACACAACGGGTTGCTTCTTCCGAACGCATACTCAAATTACTACTGCGCCACGAGGCATCAATAAAAGGTGCTGTCTGAGCAAATGCCTGTTGGGACAGACATAGGGCTAAAGAGAAAGAAAGTAGTATTTTCTTCATAGCGGCCTCAGTTGTTCACAAAATTTTTGATCTGCTGAAGTCTAGAAAGGCTTTGTTCAGCATTTTTGTTTTCGATTTCAAGCTGTCTGATACGTTCTTGCTGCTGGTTATCAGCGATAATCTGCTGCAAGCGCATATTCTGATAATTCTGATGCAACCCTACGCTTGTTTGTGCGACGAGAAGCTGCGTTGCCGCGCCTGTGTCGTTATCCGTGAGGTCGTCAGATATTGAGTCCTGATCCTCAACCGTCTGCATCGCCGCCTCGTTACTCTTGTTGACTGTGCTTATAACTTGCTCGTTATTCACGATCTGGTTTGCTTCCCGGTTTGACCAGTCATACGCTTGGGAAGAGGGGTCGGATATTGAACTAGATCCGCTCTGACCAGAGCCAAACGTACGATAAATCTGAGACTGAGCACTTATAGCCTCAGACGGGATTGAATAGATCCGGTTCAGTTGGTTTCTGGCTTGCGTGACGAAACCGCCGCCGTAAGGGTCAATATTGCTCAAGGTGTTTTGCGCGGCAGAAATGGCAGAATCCATTGTCAGATTTCCATTCAGGTTCGTGCCTGTAATCATCTGAAGGACATCGCCTAGTCCTTTGGCATTTTGCACTTGCTGAACATACTGCTCTATCTGCTGTGCGTACTGTTCACCCTGCATGGCATACTGCTGGCCCTGCTGAAGATACTGCTCCACGGCCTCCAGATAACTTGCATTTGTATTGGCTTGGGTTCCCAGATCACTTGTGATGATCTGGGCGTGTGCTGCATGAGGAATGCTGACAGTCGCAATTCCAGAAATGATGCAGAAGGCAAACGCCTTAGTACGCAGTTTCATGCAATCTCCTCAGTGTTAAGACCAAGTTTTCCTGAACGATAGCGCTCTGTAGCGATCCTCAGCCCTTCTCTCGGCCCAAATTTTTGCATGAGCCTATCTCGCTCAAGCGCCTGAAGCGGCTGTGAAGTGTTAATCACATACTGTTCAGGCTCCACAATGAGCCGAACCTTTTTTGCCACCCCTAAATCTGGCTGGACAATCACAGCCTCCTTCATTGGGGTAAGTTTGCGGATCATTTCAGTCACACCAGGAGTGATTTTAAAAGCAGACTGATACTCGTTGTCGTCCATTTTGGGATCTGCCATAAAAATGAACTGAGTAGCCGCTCCGCGTAAGATGCTCCAATCAGGAATTGACGCAAACTCACGCGCGCCCTGAGACCACATTGTTATTCCGGCCAGATGCTTTCGCCATGTACGGGCTTTTGTGGTGATCCGCTCGGCAAAGCCGGGGACAGAAAGAGGAAGATGCGCTTCATCCACATCTAACTGCTTAGGCACCCCTCGCAAGTTAGGATCTTGGAAAAGGGTCGTGACCCGGTAGAATAGATCTAGCAAAACGGGCTTTACGATTTTGGGTGTCTCAGCAAATTTATTAAGGTTGATAACCCCAATTTTTTTATTGCTGCTTCCAATACCATCAACACTTACGTCAAAAATACCGGAATATACCCCGCCTTCATTCCAACGCTGAAACTTGTCACGGACACCTAATGGCAGATGTCCAATCATATGCTTAAACGTGCGCAAAGAGGAATTGCTGATTTCAAGCGTTGCCAGTATCGCCTCGTCGAGCGCCTTCTGGTCGCTTGGCGTTAAGATCTTCATATCTGAATGCTCATTAACATCTAGCATCAGGCTGCACAGATCTATGATATGGCTAACAAACGCCATATCTCCCGGCCCAGACCATGAAACAAACGGATCTATGCCCCGCGCCATCCCTTGGCCGTCATCATCCCCAAGGCGGATAATACCGCCGTCATCACCAAAGGCATGCGCAACAGGTTCGGTCCCGGCATCAATGTCCAGAGAACGAACGTAACCACCATATTTCAGAAAATGCGTGGTGATCGTATTCTTGAAGAATGTTTTGCCGGAACCAGACGGGCCAACAGCAAACGTAAACGCTTTTCCTCCTGCATATGTGCTGAAGTAATAAGGGTTTCCGTCCTCCTGTTCGAAAATATACTGTGCTTCTTCGTTGCGAAGATCAGGGACAATAGGCGTTCCAACTGCGGGTGCTGCATATAAAGACACAGAACCAAACCGCGCTTCAGTAGCGACGCTGGAACGGTCTGACACACGATACCCCCCAAATTGCAGAGACTTGAAAGCATTGGGAAGCCCGACTTTTTCCCAAACCACACCGGCCTGAGAGGCTTCCAATGCTGTTGTCATCTGATTGGCATCGTCTAAAACTTGTTCGGGATTTGAGCCATATATAGCAATCTGCCCAGAAATCGTGCCAAACCTTTCGTCAAGCGTAGCGGCTTTTTCAAGCTGCTCTTGCTTTATCTTAATTTCATACTTTTCTTCCGCTTTCCGATGGGATTCCTCGGTTGGAGCACCCTTCAGCATCGCACGGAGATCAACCTTTTGCCGGTCAAGAGTGTTTCTCGCATTTTGAAAAACAAGATGCCGTTTTAAGGCTGATAACGGGCTAAAATTCAAGTTTATGACGTAGTTGCCTTTTTGAGACAACGGCGAATAAGACTTGTTTTTCAGCCACATGCCGATGGGATTATCCGGGGTTTTCACAAGCCCCATGCTGACAAAATATTGAGGCACGGGGCCGCTCAATTTCAGCATGTCAACGCCGTTATAGGATACGGGCGTCACATCCCCATCTAGTACCAACGCATCCATATCGTCGCGGGGTGCCTGCAAAAAGCTACCAAACCGCAAATAACGCGGGTTCATGGTTCCAAGAAATTTTGCAAAGGTCCATAACTCGTTCAGGGACAGCACACGCCCCCCGCCCATAGCCATTTCCCATTTGCTTTTTACGTCATCAACCACGCGCTCTAATTCAGCCAGCCGCTTCTGGACGTCCTGCTCACGCAAAAGCAGTTGCCCCATAGCGGAAAAGCGCTCTTTTATTTTGTCCCTTACGTCCTGATCCACCAAGGCAAACGGGCCTTCCCGCAGTAATGTCCCAAACAAACCGCCTCTTCCCAAGGCGGGATCTTCCAGCACAAACACATGCAGCAAGCGGGACTGAGCCACACCACGAGAATTAAGCGCCTGCATACGGCCCTGGGACAATTCATCATTCACGGGTGAATCGGGACGCCTTCTTATGTTCACTCCCGCATTGCGGGAGTGAACATAATACTGCTGGATCGTTATGTTCGTTGGAACGGTGGAATACACAGACGCGGCAATAATAGAGAGCCGGCGGTAATCCTCTGGCAGCAAACTGTCTGGATCAACACCGGGCAATTCAACAGCCATGATAAGCGCCCCCTTGGCGTCAAGAATAGCATTCCTGACAGGGCAGATTAGCGGGCTTATATCGCCTGCCGTGACCAATCCAACGTCCATAAAACCCCCAATTTAGTAAGTGAAGTAAGCAATTACTGCTGTAAGGTTGAAGATGATAATTGCTGCAATGGCTGCACGAACGGCGTAGCCAACTGCCCCAGATTTTGGAGCAAATGCCCAGAGAACAGCGGCAACAACAAACCCGCCCAACACGGCCAGTTCGCCCATTGTCGTGGACATGAAATTACCAATGTCCTGCATGGTCGCGCTGATATTGGAAAGGATGCCAGAACCTTTGGTTTGCACCTGATACCCAGGGGAAGCCAATGCCGTTCCCGTAGAGGCCAGCAGAGCACCGGCTGCGACTACAAAGCGCCCCACACCAGATGACACCTTAACCTCAGAAGAAACGACATTCTGAGCCTGCACATTTTCACGGATCATACTTTTGTCCTCTGTAATTTTATTTTGCGTTGAGGCTTCGTTCCACCAAAAGCCCGCCGAAATCGTGACATCATTCGACGCCTGATGACGAACAGGGCGTTGGGGTCATCTCTATAAATTTCATAGAAAACGAAAATAACGACGCCCCCTATGACCAGACCAACCCAGATCTTAACTAGACTAGCCAGACCCAAACCAAGAGCAGCGGCAATAACTACGGAAGTCATTGGAATCCCAATGATTCGCTTTGACATATGAAGAACCTGCACATCTTTTGCACGATCTTCAAATGTAATAGGCTTAGATGTTTCAGTAGCCATTGCACCCCTCGTCTTGATCCCTCAACGTCAATTTATGTGCGCTGAAGTAAGAAAACTTGTACCACGACGCGCAACATATTACAGCTTTTTATTGCACTTTTCATGTGCAAAAAAATAAGAACAAAGGTAAGGATATTACCGGCGAAAAACCCGCCACTTAATTACTGACGCAAACGAAAGCCTGAACCGCATGAGCAACCACGCAAACAGAAGAATGACTTTCCTAGTCGCCGGAGACCTAGACCACGACATGGAAGAAGTGCTTCGTCTAATCAAAAGCCACGGCATCGCCCTAACTCAATCAGATCTCGTTCGCCTGGGATTATCTGTTGCGGTTAAAGTTCTCCTGCCAGAGCTTCAAAAACCTGCGAAAAACAAGCATCTGCACACGCAAGCCGATATTGAGGCATTGTTGCTGAAGCAGATGAAGTAACACGCTTTCCATGAAGAGGCGGGGCTACGACCCCTCGCCTTTCAATACCTATCGAATTTGATAGATAGACAAATGTTTTTGACATAGGTTGAGCCTCCTAATGGGTTTCAGAATGAGGCCGGTGTGGTGTCCCGTCCTCATGTCCTTAATGTATCCCGATACACCGAAGAAGGCAAGAGAAAAATGCTGCTTTTTTGGCAGTTTTCCGCCAAAAAAAAACACTTGCGCCCCTCCCCTAAAAACAAAAGCCTTTTGTTCGACCTAGCGGAGCGACGGGCGAAAGGCTTGCGCAGCGCAACCCCCAAGTCGCGGGCGAGCATTGGGGATGTCGTCACGCTGGATCTCTGCCGGCCAGCCTGAAGCAAGATCCTGCATTCCGCCTCTTATGTATCCATGACGTAAGCACGATAACGTCAAATAACGGGAAAACGTAACCACGAAAAACCGGCATGACGGGCAGAAGAGAAGGGGAGAGGGGAACCAGAGGGTTCTATGCCGGTTTACAACTTTCCCTCAGCAGTAAGCACCAGCACTGTTCCTGCCACCAGAAAAATAAGAGCAAGAACAGCGTACCATTGGGCTCCATCCTCACCGAGCCTCATTGTTCGCCAAGCCGTGATCCCGGCAATTAGTGTTCCAATTAAAAAAGCCAATGCAACAGAGAAAAGTATTGGAGGGTTAGCTACTTGAACCATGATGAATTTCCTTTAAACAAAAATTACTTTAACACAATGACCACAAAATGACTGGCGGGGGCAGTTTTTCGCCCCCTTCCCTTCTGCCCGTCATGCCGGTTTACGATTCAAATTTATTGTCTTGAGCCATTCAGGGCCACATTTATTCCGAATAGCCTGCAACACTTCAGCGGTTCCTTCAGGAGCACTCCTGTAATTGCCTGTGCTCCATGCAGACAAAAGAGCGGCCTTCCAGTAACGGCCATTTTTCTTTGCATAGGCTCTTAAAGCCAGCCAATCTTCGTGATTGATATTTCCTGTTTTTGACATAGGTTGAGCCTCCTAATGGGTTTCAGAATGAGGCCGGTGTGGTGTCCCGTCCTCATGTCCTTAATGTATCCCGATACACCAAAGAAGGCAAGAGAAAAATGCTGCTTTTTTGGCAGTTTTCCGCCAAAAAAACACTTGCGCCCCTCCCCTAAAAACAAAAGCCTTTTGTTCGACCTAGCGGAGCGACGGGCGAAAGGCTTGCGCAGCGACGCCTTTTGTCCCGACGCCAACCGTCACGCCATAGCCGCAGCGTAGGGCAAGGGGCTTCTCAGGGGACCCGTCTGCACGGAACGCAGCGGAGCGTAGTGTAGGAAGATGGGGTGGAAGACCCCTTGCCCGGAGTGAGGACTATGGCAGCGATGCCCCCAAGCCGGGGGCAAGCATGGGGGATGTCGTCACGCTGGATCTCTGCCGGCCAGCCTGAAGCAAGATCCTGCATCCCGCCCCTTATGTATCCATGACGTAAGCACGATAACGTCAAATAACGGGAAAACGTAACCACGAAAAACCGGCATGACGGGCAGAAGAGAAGGGGGGCGGGGCGTTGTCCATGTAATCCACCTGGCCGCTTAGGCCAGGCGGAGCGAAGCGGAGCACCTTATAAACAGGCGGATGGGCGCTTTAGGGTCAGCCAGGGGAGCCTGTTTATAAGGTGTGGTTTACGTGGGCAACGGGCGGGCTTGGGCGCGCCCCCCTTCTCGCCAGTATGAAAAACGGGGCGGCTTTTCCGTCCCGTTCCCCGCTCTCCCATCAGATTTTATTTTTCTGATGGGATTCAAAAACCTCTTTGAGCGTCAAAATTTTTCCCCCTTCACGACTAACTCCTTCATCTTCTGCCGCTTCCTCACGGGAAAAAATATCACCATCAGCAGACATGAAACAGGTGTCAGACAAATAACTTTCAGGCGCCAATTCAGGAGACCAATTTTCACCGTTTATTGCGTCCCCTAGAACCTCCATATAAAGATCAAGCGCAGCACCCTCGTCACAAACTGGCACAATCTGAATCAGAAAATTCGTCGGACACAGACCAAGTTCGTCATCATAAGGTGCAGCGTTTGAATCTACCAACGCAAGCGCAGGCCGATGCGAGAGAAAAGTATCAATAGCAATGTGCCAGTCGTCGCTAGAAATATCCAGCGAACCCAAAAAACCTAATCCTCCCGCATCCATTCTGACGGTCAGCATAGTTTCCAACGTCTTGCGTAGATCCGAGACGGTATCTGTTGCCGTGACGGGAACGCTTAAAATTAGATCTCCGAAAATATGGGGGGCTACCGCATGGGCATAATTGACTTCCTGTTCATTCCGCACATCCTGAATGCGCTTAACTGAACGAATAAAAACCTTTTCTTTTGACATAGGTTGAGCCTCCTAATGGGTTTCAGAATGAGGCCGGTGTGGTGTCCCGTCCTCATGTCCTTAATGTATCCCGATACACCAAAGAAGGCAAGAGAAAAATGCTGCTTTTTTGGCAGTTTTCCGCCAAAAAACGCCTGAACACTCCTTTAATTAAGCCGCTATCACTCTGGAAAGAACAGCTAACAGAGTGAAAATTACCACAAAGCACATAAAACCATGAAATAAAGCGTTATTTGCGCGCTCGTCTTTTCTTATGGCCTCTCTGAATTTTAATAAAAATACAATAAGTCCCACCGAAATAGAGACAAACCAAATAGTAACCCAACTCGTTAAAACAACCATTCTCTTCATCCTTAAAAAACAAAAAATGAGGGCACAAAGCCCTCACCGTTAAGCCTCCTTCATACCCTCTTTTATACGCCGTTCTGCTTCTACTTTTTCAGGGATAAGCGCCTCGATCTGACCGCCACGGGGAATATGACGGTTAATTGTAACCATGTCATATTCTACCCCGCTCTCAAGCGCCCCGGCGGTCGTAGCTTTAGCAACAGCTTCCCGCAGCCATTCGCCATAAATGGAGGCATAATGCTCTATCTGGCGGGCCTGAACCGCAAGCGCCTCTTCTTTTGTAATCATGATACTCGTGCGGAAAGAGGTTGTTTTTTTTGACATAGGTTGAGCCTCCTAATGGGTTTCAGAATGAGGCCGGTGTGGTGTCCCGTCCTCATGTCCTTAATGTATCCCGATACACCAAAGAAGGCAAGAGAAAAATGCTGCTTTTTTGGCAGTTTTCCGCCAAAAAA
>VNJV01005271.1:0-33590 GCA_008042635.1 Drosophila nikananu | reverse complement strand
TGCAGAAAAGTTCTCCCATAAAAACTAGGAAGAAAAAACCAAACCAGACTGAAATCGGTCGAGTTTTAGCCGAGTTATGACCAAAAAACCCTTAAGGTGTTCTCGGTTTTTATGCACCCATTTTTTCCATAAAAATGTAATCGTCAAAATGATCAAAAATTGACAAAAAATCAGTTATCGAGTTTTGAATGCAGAAAAGTTCTCCCATAAAAACTAGGAAGAAAAAACGAAACCAGACTGAAATCGGTCGAGTTTTAGCCGAGTTATGACCAAAAAACCCTGAAGGTGTTCTCAATTTTTATGCACCCATTTTTTCCATAAAAATGTAATCGTCAAAATGATCAAAAATTGACAAAAAATTAGTTATCGAGTTTTGAATGCAGAAAAGTTCTCCCATAAAAACTAAGAAGAAAAAACCAAACCAGACTGAAATCGGTCGAGTTTTAGCCGAGTTATGACTAAAAAACCGTTAAGGTGTTCTCGATTTTTATGCACCCATTTTTTCCATAAAAATGTAATCGTCAAAATGATCAAAAATTGACAAAAAATTAGTTATCGAGTTTTGAATGCAGAAAAGTTCTCCCATAAAAACTAGGAAGAAAAAACCATACCAGACTGAAATCCGTCGAGTTTTAGCCGAGTTATGACCAAAAAACCCTGAAGGTGTTAGGCATTTTTGATATACAAAACTTTAAATAAATATTTAGTGCTCCAACTGCTAATTACATATCGTCAAACTCTCATCGAATACTTGTTTAAGCCCAAATAATTAAACTAATTTATACATTATAAGTAAACGAATATATAAACAAGCCAGCTGGCTTTGGAACACAGATCTCTGGCACATTCGATGGGAGGACAGTGCTGCATTTATTTCTGGTATCTCGTGGCATGGCTAATGTTCTAGCCCGCCATCGCGCCATGGCAGCTTGTAGTTGACAGATACTGAGATACGCATCTCGAATGCAAATTTGTCGCGCGCATTCCGCCTTTTGTTGGCCATAGATTTATGCACTCTCGGCCGGCGCTTCTTCGGCTCCGGCTGATTTGTGGCCCGCCGTGCGAATGGCCAGCTCACCGGCCAGAGTCCGCAGCCCAGTTTCACTTTCAGTTCCATTCCCAGGCGGCCATATAAAAGCGTAGCCCGGCTGTTGGGGGGACAGTAGTTAGCACCAAGATGCCATCGGTTCGGTATCCGCTGCAGATTCACCTGCTGCTCTCGATTCTCCTCCTGGCAGCCGGACAGAGGTCGCACCCGGTTGGGGTGCCCGCTCCGCCGCGTCAGGATCTGCAGACGCCCAACTTTGATGGCGAGAGCTTCGAGAGATTTGGTGGCGGTGTCTCAAGTGGTTCGAGTAGCGAAAGCCAAGAGAGCAGCGAGGAGAATAGCGCCGAGATGCGGGAGCAGTTGAAGCAGCTTCTGGGCGAGCAGCTGGCCCAGGCGTTTGCCCCACTGGCCACCACGCCCTTCTCGCCAAGGCAGCCGGGAATAATTGCGCCCAGCACGGGGGCCCAGGCCCGGGCTCAGTTTGCCGAGGATCCGGAACCAACGGACGCCAACGAGGAGGATGGCGAAGGAGATGAGGAGTCCAGTGAGGAGGAGCCAACGCCTCAACCTCAACCTCAACCTCAACCACAGCCTCTGCCTCCACCTGGCTTTGAGCCGCTGCCTCCAGCTGCTGGAGGTGCTGCTGGTGAGGCTGCAGAGTCCGAGGAGCCCCAGGAGCCCGAGGAGGAGGATTATAATCCCTGGCGCGATAATTTCTACGACCTCAACGAAGACGGCAGCTACATCTTTGGGTGAGTGGCGCTCAGTTCACCTCCTTTACATATTTGATTTGCAATATTTTTGTGGAATTAGCTACGCCATTCCCCATGGCGTCCGTCGCTGGGAGAGGGGCTTCCACTCGGAGGATCAGCATGGCCGGGTGGTCGAGGGCTTCTACGTTCAGCCCCGTCACCTGGCCCAGGGCCTGGGCTATGAGCTGAGATGCTACATAGCCGATGCCGAGGGCTATCATTCGCTGCCAGGTGAGAGAGTGAGATTATATGCATAATGTGAGCTGGAAAAATAATATTGGGACACATTTTGCAGTGGAGTATCTGATGAGACCGCCAAGAGTGCGACGCGACGAAGAGCCGCAGGTTGATTGCTTTAATAATCGCCGCAAGCTGTAGGTTATAGTTCCGGCTTTACCAGTGATCCACGAGCAACTCCGGATAGTTAGCTTTAAAGTTTAATATTTCAAATTTTTTTGTGCACGTTTGTAAATAATCTCGCAAGCCAGTTCAATATTAAATAAATGTTCCTCTCTGCGAGTTATGAGTTATCCGAGTGACGCGAAAATCTATTCAGTCAGGATGTCCGTCCCGTTTGGGGATGGGAAAACAGGAAGCAGCGAACATAACTTTCGCGCACACAAGAAGCATGCGAATCGCTTAGGAGAATTCTCGGGGCTTCCAGCTTCTTTTTGCCTTTGGTTTTTTTGTTTCTTTTTTCGTTTTTTTGTGCTGCTTTTGGTTTATTCCAATGTTTCAGCTTCCCTTTTGCTCCGATTCCAGTTTAATTCAAATGGCATTTGAAAAAACTTTTTATTTGTTTTTATTGTCTTTTATTTAGCCCCGGTGCCCGGTAATCTTTCTCTTGTCCTACACGGCGAGAAATTAACTGAGATCTTAATAATTAATAGCTGTAATATTTTATTATTAGTTATAATTAATAATTTAAACATAAAAAAAAGCTAACTTCGAGAAGACCTTAAAATAAACATTTTCAATCGATCAGAACTCAGCCAAAAATGTAGTAATTTTAATTTGGAAACCTTTTTTGAGCTTGCTTTTATTAGGGCAACAAAAGGGCATACTGAATTAAAAATTAAAAAATATGAAATAAAATTTCAATTTTTTAACAATTTTAATGATGAAACCCCTTATGAAATTTTGAAAAAATTTGCAAATTTTGTTTTTCCTACGCACATGTCTAAATCAACTCGGCTGTTAATGGTGATCAAGAATATATATGCTTTATATGAATTCTTGATGAAATTTTATAAAAAAATTAAAATATTTCTTAAAATTTTGAACATTTTAGGGATCAAATTTGAAAAAAATTTGCAAATTTAGTTTTTCCTATGCACATGTCTAAATCGCTTCGTCTGCTGATGCTGATCAAGAATATATGAATTTATAGATTCGAAAATTACTTCTTCACATCTTCTTTCACACTTCTGACTTTAACTAAGAAATCCTGAAAATGGTATACGAAATGGCAATATTTTTTGGGCTCTGCTTTCTCTCAGTGCATCGGTTCCGCAGTGGACCAAACGAGATTTCGGCTGTGTGTGTGTGTGTGTCTGTGTGAGTGCGAGTTGTGTGGCTTCTGCGGCGTCCCTGAATGGAACGGTATTCCCACCATTTTCAATTTTTGGCGATTTGTTGCGGCACTTAACGGTTGTTTGTTAGCTGTCATTGTTGTTGCTGATGAAGCGCCTTTTGTCTCAGCTGCCCCCCCTGCCCCTTGCGGTACGGTGGGGTCACGCTAAGTGGGATTATGGAGGAGATTTTTCCAGATTTAGAAGGAATCCTGGTTTAAATACGTACAACAAAATTTTAGTTTTTAATTATGTCAGTAACCTTTCTTGGATGCCTATTAAAAAAGAAAAACTCCTTAAATAAATCATAAAAATGAACAGAAATACAATATTAATAAAAAGAAACTGTTAAAATTAAATATTTAGGTAAAAAGTAAAATTTTTCTGAAGGGTTATTAAAAAAAATAAAAACCTAGAATAAATTATAAGAGAAAAAGACAAATTTTATTAAAATTAAACTGTTGGAGTTTATTTTAATTTTTTCTAGATGCTTCTTAAAAAATAACAAAAACAACAAAACATTAAAAAAAAATTAATAATATTAAATTATTTCAGTGAAAAAAAAAACTTTTTCTGGATGGTTCTTGAAAAGGAAAAAAGTCCATAAATAAATAATAATAAGAAAAATTATATAGAATTAAAAAGTTATTTAAATATTTAAGTGAAAGAAAGCCCATTTTTTTGGGTGCTTTTTGAAAAGAACAAACCCTTAATTAAATAATAAAAGCAAGTAGAAAAGTAACCTTTTTCTGGGTGGTTCTTAAACCCCAAAAATAACCTTAAATAGGTAATACAAATTAAAATTCAATTAAATAAAATTAAATTTTTTAAAAAATAAATAATTTAAGTAAGACAGCAAGATTTTTCTGAATGTTCCTTAAAAACTTTATAAATTGTACGTATTTCCCCACATCTTGTGTATCATTTTTATTAATTTTCCAGTAAAACCTCACTTGATTTTCACTCTATGGAGGTCAGTCTGTATTTGCTAGTAACGCTGTTATTGTTTTTATTTTGATTTTTTTTTTTTTGGGTAACTATCCCAAGACGGACGCATGAATGCTGGGCAAATTGTTTTGAGGCAAGTCGCCGGAAAGGGGTTTCCCGCACATCCCACAAACATCGATGTGTACATCCCACCAGCGAAATCTACAGCCACATCCGCGGTTTTCCCGGCACAAAGTTTCCCGGCTTCGGCTTCGGCTCCTGCTCCTGCTCCAAATTTGCCTAAATCAACAGAGCCGAGTTATAAAGCAACCACATTTTGTGTGTCTTCTTTGCATTTGAAAAGTAAAAAGTAACAAGATTTCATTGTAGCTCATATTGTGTCGTCTATTTGCATATCTGGCGCGTGGCTTCATGCCCAAAAGCCCGGCTGCCGGGCCTATGTACCGGCGTAAATAGACGTAAATACGACGACCTTTTTATTATATAGTCAGGCCGAAAGAGTGCGATAAGGCGGAAGAAAACAAACCAAAAAAACAGACAAAAAATAAACCAAAAAAATAAGCAAAAAAAAAAACAGGTTTATTAAGCTCACGTTTTTGAACTTTTAGCGATTGATCGTGATTTTTCTGTGCTTTCTTTTGCCTGTTTTTTTTTTTTTTGTGGCAGGTGTGACACGGGACTAACGTAATATTTAGCTCGGAATTTCTTAAAAGAATTGTGAGTTAGGTTAACTTATTATTATTAATTATTAAGTCACAATATATCAAGCAAAGGCAGCTCTTCTACCTCTTTACATAATTTAAAATCATTTAACTAGTGCCTCAATTGCATATTTTTAGGGACAATCTGAGCTTGATTTGAATCCTTTTAATGTGGAAACACCATTAGCGTAACCATTTTCCCCGCTCATTTTGCAAGCTTATTGCATTCTCTTGCGGTTCCCTGTGACTGGAAAATGCAGTCCCCTTTTACTCCTTTGACCGAGACTTGAACTAATTCCGGATTCCATTTCCACACACACACACACACACATTTCCCTCGACCTCGGAAAATGCTGTTTGGTCAACTGAAAATCATGGAGTAATCAACTTAAAGCGAAACTTTTGCCGGCCAAACTTTTCGCACACGCCGAGGACTGAGACACAATGCGAAGATACAGAGGATACAGAGATTCTCCTGCGAGGAGGAGGCCGGTCCTCGGATACGAAAGTTGCCTATAATTGAGCAATTTACACCACAACAAGATGGGGGGAGTGAATGGGCGGCTCCGAAGGTCAGTTTTGGGGGACAGAATCACAGAATCGAGGCAAGTTTCGGCCTGGAGCATCAAACAGTGGCTGGAATGTGATAAAAATGCCGAGATTATGTAACCGAAATACTTTTAAATCGAAATCGAGCAATATAAATTCATGGCTTAGACACTTGAAAATGCCAACGTCGGTCTTCTTGGCCGCTGGCAAAGTTTGGTGGTGGACCTTGTTTGGGGGAAAATGGAAAATGGGAAATGAAATATTGTGAGCACACGCCGACAAAGCCAGGGGCCAGCTATAGCAGCGGGTTTCCCTCGTTTTTTTTTGCAACAATATTTTCTACTTATGTGGGTGGAAATATTTATTAGTTTGTTGTGCGCATCTCAATCGGATTTTTGTCTTGTTTACAGAACCGCATTTCTTTGGCTGACTAGGAATAGTGATGCTTTTACTTGATAGTTTACTAAGTATGTACCTTATCTTTCAACGATTCTGGCAGATATGTCTTTCCCCTGCAACTCCTCTCACATTCGAAGCAAACTTTATGACTCTTTTTTTTGGCATTTACTTGCGAAATATTCTGAGGCGGCCATTAAAAGCCAAATGAATGCATTTGTGAGATAAAATCAGGGTTGCCGTTAGCCGGTTAGCCGGCACCTCCAGGGCCTTAATAGTCTGAGATGTCAGAAATGCTGGGCAGCTGTTTCCGTCGAAGTGCTTACATTAATTAACAACGCCGGCGGTTTGACAGACAGGCTCCAGAATTTGTGAGTCCCCCTCCCGCAGGCATTAACCCTTGGCTGGGCACTGTGGTTTTATGGTACTTTTCAATCCATAAATAAAATATATAGAGTCATATAGAACTATATATAGAACTGATCATTAATCCTGCCAATGAACAATGATCTCAGAATTGAATTTAGGTATTAATTAATCACCCCCAAAAAATTGGCTTGACACATCATTTGTATTTAACAGGCATTTGCATAAACATTTGGCAGCAGAAATCAAAAGTATATTCCTCTTTAAGAAATATAATATTTAATATAATTTACTTCAAATGTTAGTTCCCTTGTGGGAAAGTAATAACCCCTCCAATGGCCACACTTTTCAATGGATTTTTGTTAAAGAAAAACCTGTGTTCCCCCTAAACTAATCTCCCATTTACTGGGGCAAACAAAGAAAGTCTGCAAAAATCAAGCATTGAAACAGTCGTTCTGTCAAATCAAAGTCATGACAAACAAAGCCAAGGAATACATAAATATTTAACCCCCAGATGGGGGACGTGATGAATGCCACACACACACAAGGGTTAAGCAATTAGGGGCAGATGGCGACGCCTACACTGCTATCAAAATCGATGACCAGGCCCCACGTCGATGAGATGGGACCAGCCGATAGCAATGTGGAACGAGATGACGCGCTGCCTGGTCAATGAACCATGTCGATTTGGGGCTGAGATTTAACTTTTTTCTCCTGCTTGTTTTTTTTTCTGCATCTGCGACTGACACACTTTGGCATCGATTCGGCGGCGCAACAAACAAATAATCAAACAAACAAACGGAGTAAACAAGCCCCAAAGAGAGAGAGGGAGAGAGTGAGGGAGTCCCAAGGATGTCGATAATACTGTCAAAATCACAAAAGGCACCGTGACGCCACACAAAACCCACCCAGAGAGGGTGGAGAAGGAGGAGCAGGAGCTGCCCTCAGAGTTGTCCCAAGGAGCAAAAGGAACTTTTCAAAGGCGAGCAACTTGGATGACCCCAAGGGAGTTCCTGGAAATGAGAGCGCCCTTGTTTGTGGCCACTATGTAAATTCCAGTGATCGCTCTTGGTATTATTATTATTAGTATTAGTAAATGGGTGTTGATGATCCTTTAGGGTCGCCTATTCCCCTTGGGATCTAACCTTGGGCTGACGGGAAACAGGCTGATCCCGCAGCACTGGTCTTAGGGAGAGAAAGCCTTCCCAAGGGAACTGGGGGACACGAGGCATTGCCAAATCATTGCCATTGACATGTGAGGAATGGGTTTATTATACTTCAAGACCAGCCTGTTGCCCGGCCTTTCTTTTATTTTCTTATTCTTTCGATTTGACTCCTTTTTGTTTTTTGCTGGTCCGTTCGTTCGTTCGTTTGTGTGTCCGTTCTGCCGGACATTTTTCATCTTTAGTGCCGAAAGGCTTCACTCGAGTGGCCTCTGCGGCTCTCTGCCTTGGGGTATATATAAGGCGATGTGCCGGGCAATGCTGCACACAATCAATTATTCAATTCTGAGCAGCAGCAGCATGTTCCAGTTTGCCCCGAAAATCGGTCCGTTGATGCTGATGGTGGTGATGCTCGTGGTACTCAGTCCCATGGTGGACTCGCGTTGGACCAGGCGGCCCAGGCGTACGACCACGCCCAGGAGTACCACCGAGAAGGCGGACCGGCATCAGCATGTGCACCACTGGCCACCGCTGGTGGCACCATCAGTGCCAGCTCCTGGCCCAGTTCAGGCTCCAGTTCAGGCTCCAGTTCAGGCTCCAATTCAGGCACCAATTCAGACTCCAATTCAGGCACCAATTCAGGCTCCAAATCAGCCTCCAGTTCCTGCTTACTCACCTCCCCAAGGCGTGTGGAAGCCCAGCCCCAGTCCCCGCCTCATAGACAGCTTCGATCGGAGATCTGCGGATGGAGAGTACGAATTTAGGTGGGTTTCTGCCCTGCAAACTCTTTGAAAACAACCTCAAAATAAATGCATATCTAATCACAGATTCCAGCTGGACAATGGCAACACCCGCTATGAGCGCGCCTACTGGCTGCCCGTGGGCAAGGAGCTTGTCCTGGCCAAAAGGGGCTACTATTCGGTGCCGCTGCCCAATGACCAATTCTCCACCACATTCTACACGGCGGACAATCGGGGCTACCATGTGGACATGCGTGAGTATCTGCCAAGTACTCCAATGCCAGAGGCTCCTGCCTCCTTCTGCTCCTCCTTCAGCCGCTAATGAATTTATCCAAAACGCAGAAACGCTAAGCGGGGAGAGGCCACTGTTGCCGCGCAGCCTGGAAGTGCCCGGAGTGGGTTCCAAAATGGAAGCGGGGACTAAGCGAAATTCAATAAGCAACCCGGAGCGCAACGAGCAGGATGTGGAGGGTGTTGTGGAGGACGCCGTGGATGGAGGGGTTGTGGAGGACGCCGTGAATGGAGGGGCTGTGGAGGACGCAGCAAGTGTAGCTGGCACCGAGCGGGTTCCCAATGTAAGTGCCACACGGGAGAGGGGTACCTCCCTGTATTGGTACACGGAGAAGAAAGACCTCTACATCCTTCCATTGGGGGTTTGAAACAGGAATCCTTTACTATACCCCAGTAGCTTACATTTAATAGATACCCTGCAGTACCGCTTGTCAAGAATAGGCCTCTGTAATCATCGATTCATCAACAGCCGACGGCGACTTCGACCGAGCCGACGCTCTCTTTCGACTTCGTGTCAAACCCGACTCTCTCGCGCTCTCATTTTTCTCTCTTCACCCATAAAGGTTGATGACAGATTGATTACAAGTTGTTGATGAAACGTTGATGAATTTGTGTTGATGACAAGAGCGGACATGCCATACAAAAATTCATCAACGTTTGTATGGGCTCGTCATCAACGTTTCATAGACACACCCCCATGTGTGTTGATGAAACGTTGGTGACAGGTACTGCAGGGTAGCTTCTGAACTCTCACATATGATCGCTTGATGGAATGTTGTATTATAATGTAATGTATTAATTATATACCCTTTCTCTTTGTGTATATTCCCCCCCCCCCTTTGCCGGCAGGCTGTAAGCCAAGTTGAGAGCGAAACCGAAACCGAGACCGAGCCATCAACTTTGGCCAACGACATTTTGGCAACCGAGGAGGAGGATGACGATGATGGTGATGATGCTCCTGCTTCTCCTGCTGCTGCTGCTGCTGCTCCTGACGATGTTGATGATGATGAAGGCGACTCAAACTGAAGGCCCAAACATAAGGGGACACTCGTCCCCCTGGGAGGGACGGAGGACTGACACACACACACACTTGACTGGCTCGCAACTCGCTCTACTTGCTGCAAATCAAATTGAAAACAATTGTTGCAGTCACCAGTCAGCCAGTCACCAGTCAGCAGTCCGACACAGTTGAGTTGGCCAGTCGCTATATTCCGAGCTGCAAGGAGCTCCCGGCTCCACTTAACTGCATCTTCATCTTCGACTTTGGACCTGGAAATGTGTCTCAATTCACTGCCCTGACAGCTCCTCCTTGTATGTGTCTCTGTGCTTGCTTTAATATTAATATTTAAGACCCCTCTATCTCCATTTTTTTTGTATATTTAAGTTTAATAAATTATAGAAGAAATATCCCCACAAGCAGTGTGTGTGCTGCCCCCCACAATTACAGCACAGGTCGGTCTATGGTAGCGATTTCAAATCAAATAGTTTTGGGGTGAGGAAGCCGAGTGTCCCCCCCCTGTTGATGGCCAAAAGATGGGACATTATGAGGCGGCTGGCAAAAACACAGAGACGAGCCTCAATTTGCCAGCTGCCGATGGTCCTTTGTGGCACTGCTCGTTTCTTGCCCGGTTTCAATTTAAATGGTTTCTGTAAAAACGTTCCAAATTGGGTGGCCGCCATGGTGAAAAGGCGATGCCAAGAGATTTGTCGGCGGCAAATCGGTGAGCATTCATAAAACTTCTCCATCTCTGGCAACGGTTTCAGCAGCAGCAGCAGCACCAGCTTCGTTCCTCTTTCAGCTTTTCCAGCTTTTCCAGCTTTCCCAGCTGCATGTAAGACTCGGCTGCTTACCTTCGCCTACTCCCACACATATGCTCGTAAAATGCAGGCTACACTGCGAGGAAAGGGGAGCCTGACAAAATATGTGTGACTCAAAACAAACCAAAAAGTAGAAATGGTAAGACTAAGATATGTATTTCTTGAAATTTCTACGAATTTCTACTTTTAATTACCCGATTTTTTCGAGTGAATCCTGCTGAATCGGAACCGAGTTCTGTGGCAGGATAACTGCAGCTATTCATTTCGCTACTAATCCTATGCGGGCCAGGGATTCGGTCTCGGGCTCGGGCTCGTCCTTTTGACCCCGTTAGCTCCCTTTGGCCCCCTTTTTTGTATATTTACGAGTCAGCCATGCCCACGTAATGAATGACAGAGAGCCTGTGAATGAGTCGAGTGTGTGTGGCGGTGGGTTGAATGAATGAATGAACGGGAATGAATAAACGAACCGAAGTGAGTGCGGTGTCCCGTTGCCCGCGTGAGTCACGCTCCCAGCGCTGGCTCCTGGAAGGAGAGCAGCTCCCACTCCTTCTTTTCTTTCCCATTTTGTATCATCAAAGTTTACACTTTTACCTCACTCACTTGAAGCCCCATAAAAGCAGAATCGGGGGGGCATTGGAATCGAAGATTGAATGGACTTGCCACTGGATTCCCACTTTTTTCCAGCATCCAATCACAATTCTGTCTGGGAAACACATTAGCTTCCACGATGTGTATTTTATGATGGATTACGCACCGCGAAAAATATGCTTTCCACTTCCACTTATCGCAGCACACACAGCTTTTCGCCGAGGGTGTGTGTGGCTATTTATAGGGTGCCAGGGGTCATTGACGATGACCCTTGTCCCTGATTACTTATGTAAATATTCACAGGCCCGCCGCTTAGCCCTTTAACCCTAATGCCCATCATTTGGCCATTTGCCCAAATTAATTTATCTTCATGGGAGGAGCACAGCCCCTTCCCAAAAAAAAAAGAGCTCAAAAAGCAACAGAAGGGGGAGCAAAGTCCTTCGGGGAGCTGACCCTTGTCTGAATCGAGCCCGACTTCCGTATTGTAAATAAATAAATAGCAAAGTAAATAAATAAATTGAGTAATGGCCATAATTGACGTGTCGCATGAAGAATTCAAAGCGCCGACACACACACACAAATTGAATGGCAGTGGAAATCCGTTCGGAAGAGGGAATGTCAGCCATTGAACCTCCAGAGCTGCTCCAGAGCGGCTCCAGGTCCAAGTCGGACGTGCGACTATCCGGAGAAGTTCGAAGCCGAAACGAAGAGTTGACCTATGGGCACAGTGGGCACAACAAAATAACTCAACTAGAACAATAGAAAATACCACAAATAGTAGCCAAAAAGATAGAGTATAAAAATAATAAATAATAACAAAGAAGAAGTTGGTTTTGTAATAATTTAGACAGTAAAGTTCTAATCTACCAAAATTAAGCTTCAAAATAAAAAATTCCTAGCCCCTAAAATTCCCAAGTACAAATTCAGCTAGAAACGAAATGCTTTACATAAAGCACTCTGAAATTAAAATTACATCTAAGTAATTTACAGATTTCAATTTATTTATTTCACTACACTATTCCCCCTCTATAACCTTAAGTATTCTTACAATTTCAAACTCAATTCTAAGCCTCGTTTCCATGGTGCATTGCAGGAAAGCCCGTAACTGCGTGTGTGAGTGACTGCGGCATTTTCCAGATTTATATCGAGGTTATCAAACCTCAAAGCACAATGAGAGCAGCGCACACACGCGAAAAATACCCGAAAAAAATCAAGCAAACTCAACAGAAAAAACGAAGCGAACTGTGTACAAAAAAAAAAAAGGCTAAGACACACGGTTGTTGGCCCTCCCTCTTAGTAAGCCAGGCACATACCCAGGCGAGGGCAACTCTCACTCCTCCAGTTAGAGAGCCAAAAGCTGTAGATTTTGTATACATATTAAATAACATTGTGTTTAATTTCTGCAACTGATTAAAACTTAACTTCAAGCTAGGTAAGTAACCAGTCAAAGTACAAAGTATTTACTAACAAAAGCAGGACTCCTGCAGGAAGCTCTTCTTTAACTTCCTCCACATATTTCTCTCTCAGTGCATGTAACCCCCTTTAGGGGGCATTCAGTGAGCCCCTGAAATCCATTAGTAGTAGCGGGGGTATTTTATGCCTTCACAAACACACAGCTATTTGAGGCATAAATATTTGGCATTTCAGAGTTTATCAAAAACAAGACTCAATCTAATCTGGAGATTAATAATGCGGCTCTCCGTAAATTTCAATTGTGACCGGAAACACACACACACACCGCACACCCTCCTTGTCCCAGGCACATGTGTGCCACACACCACACATTTGGTGGATTGTCCGCAAAAATGTAGATTTAATGGGCAGACCTCAGCTGCAATTTCAGCCACGGTCAGCAAAATCCAATAAGGAGTCCGTCGGCAGGCGGGGGCAAGGCTCTCTGCCCCTTTTCATGGTTAGCATTTTATTGACTCGGATTAGTTGTGTGTGTGTGTGTGTGTGTGCGCCAGTGTAGTCCGCATCCGTAAGATACACATTAGAGGCAACTGCTGCACTTCGACCACTCCGAAGCCCAGCCGTATTTTCGGTAATTGAGAATTCTGGCTTAGCCGCTTAATAAATTTATGCAAGCCGAGGCACCAGAGATACAATTGTCTGCAGAGCGTCTCTTGAATATACCAGCAGGAAAAGTGGCTTAGAAAATCAGGGAAAATGGTTTCAGTTTCAGGGAATTCTTTATAGATATTTATCAACATTTAATACAATTAGTAGTATAAATAGTTGTATTATTTATTTTTATTTAATTTCTTCTTTGAAACCCACAGCATCTTCTCTCTGTGCACCTGTGGCAAGTTTCGTTGTTAGCACACACACCCTTTTCCCTGCTCCCTATTCCTGGCATTTGTTTATCTTTTTTATTTATTTATTTATTTTTATTTTTATTTTGTTTTTTTTTTTGCACAGGCACTCAGCTTGCGGATTTTATAATTTATGCAAGACACCAAACAAACTCAGCTTAAGTCTTACAAATTGTTTTGAGATGCTCGGCATATCATATAAAAAAAGCACAGCCCCAAAAGGAGACGCAACCAGCAGAAATCTGGCCTGTATCTGTATCTGAGTTTTGAAGAGCACCGCAACAAAAAAGAAGAAAAAGCTGGCGGGCGAGGGACGTGATTTGATGGGAATTATTCCATTGCCGGCAACAGGCAGCAGGCAGCAGACTCAACGCCGCAAAAAAGTGGGCAAAGTGCTCCTGAGTCCGGACTAAAAGGTAGCTATCTCAATCAGTGCCGTAAGCATTGCTTTATTTACAGGGGCTGCACTTCCTTTGACGTTTTAATGCTTTTCGATGTACGCTTTTGGGTAATAAATTGTAAATTAGATTACATTTTTTATATATATATTTCTAATTTGCAATAAGTTAGAATTTTGCAAGCTGAACGAGCTGGGCAAGTGAGCGCCTTGATGAACCAGAGAGCGAAATGAACACCCCTCAACAAGAAGAGATCAAAACGAACAGGAGAGCTAGGGAGCATGGGTTTAGAAGAGTGAACAAGAGAGCCAGTGACAGGGTCTATAAAGAAGAGAGCACTTCAAGCTAAAGAATGAACCATTGAAGAATTATACAAGGTATGGCCATGGCTCTCTCGTAGGGGAAATGAGGGTTGCCTGTTGCTAGAGGGAGAAAACAAATGCGTATGATTCACTAACGATAGAGCGAGTCAGGCATATTTTTACTCTCTCATTTTGCTCGCTCATTACTCGCTCATTTTGCTAATTTTATTTAGTTTGTGTTAGTGTTTCTGTTTTCGTTTGATACAATTTTATTTGTTTGAGTATGAAATTAACGTTTTTACGTTTTTAGTTTTTCTGGAATATATAAATTTATTAAAAGACAAAAATAAATTCCAATTGAAAATTAAAAATTTGTATTTATTTATATATATATATGTATATATATAAATTATAAGTTTATACTTTTTTTTGCCATTCGAGGCATTCATAAAAATTATAACAGTAATAAACAAAACACATAATAAAGAATTAATTAAATTTAAGAAGTTTTTTGCTTATTTTTCTTTGTTTTTTTGTTAATGGTGTAATAATGAATGCTTCCACTTTAAACATGTGTGTGCAACAACATAAAGCAAAGAAATTATTACACCACGTGCCATTTTTCATTTCCTAAAAAATAGCAAAATGCCGACGGCAAACGAAAAACCGTTCGCAAAGCGACTCTCACACTACGTTTCACATCAAACGCTTGAGAGCGACTGAACCTTAGGGGAAACATCGAGAGAGCGCTATAGGCCCATGGCCATACCGTATATAATTCTTCCATGAGCAGGAGTGCAGGAGAGCAGGAGAGCTAGAGAGCAGGAGAGCAGCGGAGTAATCGAGAGATTAACTGAGATGGTTAGCAAGCGAGAGAGCAAATCAAGGAAAAAAGTGACAAGAGAACGAATGAACACTGAGTGAACAGAAGATCTGTAGAGTTGCTAAGTACACGAGAGAGCAAGTGAGAAGTTTAGTAGGGGAGAGAGCAAATTAAACACGAAAGTGACAAGAGAGCGAGTGTAGCTGATGAAACGAGAGATCAGGTGAAGAACTAAACAAGTGAACAATAAGAATGAAACATTTTTGGGTGAACATGTGATAGTTCACTCGCCAAAGTGAACAACTCTCAACAAGATGTCTTCAATTTGGTTTGAATGAGACTGAGTATGCGGGTCTGCCTCCCCCCCAAGTACGCCTCTGCTCTCAGCGGGGGCCTGGGGACGTGAGGGTGTGAGAGTGTGGGAAGGGGCTCCACAACAAGTTGTATCTCGGGGATGTCATGTCACGTAGGCAGCCAGCGCTACATGGACCATTCATACAAATTTTGTTTTATAAGCCACTTTCGTACATTATTTGTGTGTAACTTTGTCTGTCCCCGGCAGCCCCTCCCCCTCCCCCGGTTAACCACCACCACCCCCGGCAGGTTCTGTTCCGTGTGTTTATCTGTGGCTAAGTCTGTATCTGTATCTGTATCAGCGATTTCTGCTCGTCTCGTCTCGTCGGCGAATTTACTTATTTATTTCTTTTTTTGGGCTGTAGATTCACTTGAGAGCAATTGACAACATCAAGAAGCATGGTGAAACATTTGTGATGGGCTAAGTAAATAAAATTTTAAGCAGATCATCACTTTGGATAATTTTATTTGATTTTGGTGACCAATCTAAACCAAAATCATTTCTGCAAGATGGATAACAAGATCCTTAACTGTATTTATAATTATTGCTTATCATTTAATGTGAATCCTTATTTATTTTCGAGTTTCAATAAGCTCAACATGTAACGAAATTATAGGTAGTATAAACCAGCAAATGGAATTTCTAGTTTGATGAATGATTTCTATTATGAAGTACAGTACTTTAGGTATCCAATTAAGTGCACTTTTGCACCAATGTGCCTCTGTTTTTCTGCGTGTTGAATGCTGCAGCACGTCGTCAACAGACTGCCGCGGGTCCTATCGCTGACACCTACAAAGTAAAGGCAAAGTGGGGCTCCTTCTGCACCTGGAGAAACTATGTATAACTTGAATTTTCATTGAAATCTCTGATTTAAAACGAAATGGAATCATGAAATATTGCCAGTGAAATTAAATATATTTCAGCTTGCTGTAAATTTCACAAAATAATTTCAAACATTACATTTCTTGCATTGCTTTTGAATTTATATCTTATAGCTTTGTACATATATTTTCTCTCAGTGTCAAGGCAACCTGCCCAAAAATAACCGAAGCCCGGTAATGACAAACAGCGTTGTTGTCTCAACCATTTAGCATCACAGACAGACAGCAGCAGACACTTGAAGAAAATAAGTTTTCAAAGGCCTTAAAGGATTTCCGCAGGCCAAAGAAAATATTTTTAAAAAATCACTGGCTCACTGGTAAACCCCAGAAGTAGATGCTTTTGAATGATTAGCTTCTATTTTGAGCAGTGCATTGGCAGACATCACCAGGAATCACTTCCTGTCACGACTGTATCTGCTCAGGAGCATCTTTCTCCTTCTGTTGTGGATTCTTCTCGGACATTGTCTTTGTCATCGACATACAAAACAAATGACCTTGCTGATGGGGCTCTTCCCTCTTTAAAGGCCACATTCCTGCTGCTGCTGCAAGCACAGAGAGAAACCCATCCATCTCGGGGAAAATAGCATGGAATATATTTCAGAATTAGCAGATATTGAAATCATTTTCAAAATGCTTTCGAGTCTTGGAAAATATATAAAGATATTAATATACAAAAGAGCTACATTAAGGTAAAGTTTTTGGCATTTACTGCATTTTTCTGCCTGTTCTGCCTGTAAGCCTCAATTTGGGGCGCAACAAGTTTGCCAAACATTTTTGCACTTTTGTATTTTAATTTCTGGGGGACGCGGGGGGCGCTGTGAGCTTTGTCTTTTGTCCGCCAGAATGTGAAATGAATGCTTTGTCACCGGCAGAGATAAAATACGTTTATAAATAAATCAGTTTACGCCAGGATGAAGGAAGTGGCTGCCGCTGCCGTTGCCACTTTGGCAAGTTTACCGCGCTTTTTTTTTTTGGGCCCGAACTGACAGGTCGACAAACTGACAGAGTGACTGCGTGACTTTGTGACTGACTCACCCAGTGAGCGGGCGACTGTGACTGCGATTGTCACTGTCCTGTCACTGCTACTTGGCTATAAATCTGCACTTGGCTTCACTTGACAAACAACAGAAACAAAAGGCAGCAAAGACTAAACCAAATTGCAGCAATGCAGCTAAAAACCACAATTGTTTTAAGTCATCATTTTGGTGGGTAAGGAAAGTGGGAAATATTATAAATAAATATATATTTAGTTTAAGAAAAGATTAAACACAGAGACTAGACTCTTCGTTAGCTGACTCTCCTTAGGTTCTTTCACAACTTCAGCTATATTTATGTCTTTATTTTGTGAAGAACTCAAAAGCCATCGATCATTAAATTAACCAGAAAACAATATTAATGTAAAAAACATTATCTACATTTATTAAGAGTGACCTTTGTGAGGTGTGCGCAAATTAATTAAATGGCGATAAGTCCGTGTCGACGTATCGACAGCTGCCCCCGGAGCACCAGCAGCAGGCACTATGCCAAAGCCAGATAAGGTCAGCCGCACTCCCCTGGCCAAGTTGGCTCAATTGCACATCATTAACTTTGGCCGACTGACCAAGTAGTCCCCTCGTTTGGGCCCAGTCCCTCCCCTGTAACGCCCCTGACCTTCGGGCTGAGCGCTGAGAGCTGAGGGCCCGCTAAATCGCTGCACATTAAATGCAATTAAGAAATGATTGAAATCATAAATTAGCCCTAATTGGCCGCAGGACACAAAGTGGCTCTGCTCGCTTCCTCCTCCCGGTCTCCCGGTTGTGTTGCATCTGCTCCCGAATGGAATCCGCTTCTTTTGAGCTCTTGAGCGATGACAGAGCCGCCCAAATTGTAGGATGTACGAATACTTTTAAGCCACTGCCGCGCACAGTGGGTTGAAGCCAAAGAAATTCTATTGGTATATGTATTTTTTGATTTAGGAAGTTAGTAAAGGTTGGGAAATTAAGCTACATAATCACGCGATATAATAACACATTTGCGTTATTAAATTTGTAAATTGTAATTGTAGCATTATAAAGAACTTTTTAAATAAATTATAAAATATGTCAATATGAAAAAGTGTCAGGTTGCAATAAATCAAAGCTAACAAGGCTTTAAACCCTTGCAGTTTACAATTAAAAAAAAAACAAAAACTTCATAAATTTCAATTCGGAAAGCTTATTAGTTCTTGGTAATTATGTTTATACTAAAAAATCAAAAATTTAAAGCTTATTTATTAAATTGTTTAGAGAATTATAAGCCTTGTAATCCGTTCTTAGATTTGGAAAGATTTTTGTAGGAGAACATGGCCAGATTGACTCGGCTGCTGATCTAGAATATATATGATTTAAAAGTTGTACAAATTAGTGCTTTACAGAGTTGCAAACGTGTGACTTAAATTAGAATAAACTGCAAGAAATTAACAAGTAAGAAAGACATACCGGAAGTGGTTTATATTTAACATTACAATTAACATTAATTACAATTAACATTAAATTAAGTGCTGACATGGTGGAAAACTCCGTAGAAAATATGGCTAAGAACAGGTCATAAGGGTGATTATAGGTTTATATAAAAATTAGAAAATTTATGCAGTAAATGATTATGAATAAAATACTAAGCCCTGGAATTTGCACACCTTTTCATAGAACGGTAAATAAATTAAATTAAAAAAGAATTAAACTCCAAATATACTTTTATTATAGGCTGAAAATATGTAAAAATTAGCTTTTTACGCACTCATGATCTGTCACTATGGCCACATAAATCATTTAATGATTTTTAATTTAATTTTACTGGCTTATTAGATGGATAATGGACAACCATTCCGAACGAGCGGCATTAAAGCCACTTTGTAGCGCTTGCCTGGCCATACATCAATTGGCAGCAAATCGATTATGTCTGGTGTATCAGTTACCAACTTTGATTACCCGTCAGCCTCCCACCCTCCACCCTGTACCCCACAAACCCCCCTATCCCCTTCCCACTCTCCCTCCCCACTGCTCCACTACTCCACCCTTAACCCACTCCCCTTTGCAGACCAATTTGGCGGCCGTGCGAACAGCGAAAGAGGGCCAAAAGCAAACACACAAAAGAGGCGCAACCAAATTGCCCAGTTAGCAACCTGTCCAGCCCCGGCCCCGCCCCTCGCCCAGCCCCAGCCCCAGCCCCAGTCCCTCCCTTGGCCCCCAGAGCAGACCACGGCGATAAGCATGTGTGTAAGTAGATGAAATTAAGATTTTTTTTTCGTACGATTAGCGCTGAGAATTGTCGACGGCAATGGGAGAGAGCGAGAGAGAGCACTGAGCGAAATTACTGGAAATTACAAGTAAAAAGCTTAGAGAAGAGATTGTGTCGAAAGAAACAGGAGAAAGAAGAAGCGAGCACTCTCTTTCATCCTAGTGAAAATTCCAGGGCAACGTAGTAAATGCAATTTACAATTATGAACCAAATTTGTGAATGATTTGAATTTTGTACATTAAATATGACACTTCTGCTTCCTTGGGTATTCAGCTTCTCGTGTATATTTATTGATCACTATTATTTTTCCTTATTTAAATAACGTTTCCCAGTGTACCTGGCTGTCTCCTTAGCCCCCATTCCCTGCCCTCTCATTCCCAGATCTCGAGCGTCTCAGTCGCAGTCGCGTCTCAGCCGCAGCGCGCTGCCTGCGATGCCGACGACTATAAAAAGCCAAAGTAATACTGTTTCCGAATTAAACTGTTAAGAAATTCACACGCGACAGCACACGGCACCACCACCGAAACACCCACACATCGCACACTCTCACTTCCACACACACTCACACACATCACTTTCCATTTCCCCTCCCTCACACAGACACACGCACGCATCTCTCTTCACCCAAAATGGCGACTTCCGGTGCCATCCTGCTCTCTCTGTTCCTGCTGAGCCTGGCCTCGCTGACTCTCTCCGCCGCCGCCCAGCAGATCGCGGCAAGCGAAAGGGGGGGAGCCGAGAGCAAAGTGCGATTACTGGATCGATTCGATAACCGATATCCCGATGGCAGCTACGAGTATCGATACGAACTGGACGACGGAACGTCGCGGTATGAGCGGGGTTACTTTGCCAAGATCAACGAGATCAAGACCCTGATGGTCGTCGGCTATTATTCCTATCGCATGACCGACGGTCGCTTCATCACCGTGTTCTACAATGCCGATCAATTTGGCTATCGGCAGAATCAATGTGAGTATAATTAATCGTTCGTTAATCGGTGTTTAATTGGGGCAAGGAAGTGCGCATGAAATTATGAAGAAATCCCATTAAATTACTCGGTTTTCGTTTGAGTGTGTCCTATAATGGTGATGATTTTGGCAACATCAAATCACTAGGATCATTTTTAAATATCTAACATATATATATGATTAAAAGGAGTTCCTGCTGCTAATACATTAAATTGTTTTTAGTTCTCACTTTCCAACTAGATGATTGATGATAATTGTTTGCCAGAATTATAAATATATATTTAATATATATATTTACTTTGAAGAAATTTTTTTTTTATGATAGTTAACACATTTAATTCAATTTAAATCTTACTTTCCGGGAAAATAATAATTGATAATTACTCACAATAGTTATTTATATAAATTATATTAATGATGAATAATTAGAAGCAGGAATTTATACTTCGTATTTGATTTATTTAGTTCTCACTTTCCACCTTATCATTTATTAATGATAATTTATCACCAGACCTATTATATTAAATATTTAATTCAAAGAAAATATTCATTAGTTAATACATTCTATTTAATTAAAATCACCCTTTCCTCCTGAATGATTAATGATGCAAGCACGGCTTAAATAATTCCCATATTAATTCCCTGATTATCCAGTTATAGTATTTTTTTGTTTATTATCATTTTAGCATTATTGTTCTTATTTTTTTTATTTTATTCTTCCGCCCACAGCGATCACACCGCAAGTGTATCCCAACCTGCCGCGTTCCATCGAAGTGCCGAGGGCCGGGGAGACCTCCCCCTCGGTTGCTCCTTCCAGCATCGGGACAGAGGCCTCCCCCTTGGCTCCGGTAACCCCCTCTCAAGTGGCAGCATCGACACCGCCCCGGGGAACGGGAGCGGGGAGTGCCATTCCGAATCGCAGGGGGGGTCGCTACTGAGGCCCTGTAATTGCAGACCATCCTCATTATTATTATTGCTCCTTCTCGTTTCGCTGGGCCCCGACGACTACTCGTATTATATTATTATGAATTTTATGTTTTTCACATTTTTTTTCTTCTTAATTTTTTTTTTTTTGTTGTTGTGTTCAATGAAATGAGATTAAAAAATAATAAAAAAGTTTCTTAAGGCAAAGGATGCGATAATTATGAATTTATTATTGAAGATGTTTCAGGTTGTTTGGAGCTGTTGGGGCTCTGTTTTTATGGTTGCCGCCCCTCTTCTTGTTGTTTTTTTATTTTATTATTATTTTTTTTTTTTGGCTAAGAAGATTTCGCGATTTTTCGAAAGTCGCCGACAATTTGGCAATAAATTTACCGCAAAGCGTTGCGGGGCAATAAAACATAAAGGCGCAGGGCTTCCCCCGTTGCCCTGACATTCACATATATATATATACACGATATATGTATGTACAGTGGATATCTGGCGATATTTTTGCATTTTTAACACATTTTTGGCGAGATTCTGGAGGCCAAAGGCAATTAAGAAACGAAAACGAAACCAAACCAAACGAAATGAATCGCAATGTTTCGCGGCGTTGTCCAGCACAGAGAGAAAAAAATACTCCATGTGTTGCATTCACTCGAACTTCAAAAGAAGTAAGGGAAATAAATATATTCTAGTCAGGAAAATGCAGAAAAAATGTCTTCAAAAACACTTTCCCCTAACCACATTTTGCACCTGCATATTATCATATTTTTCTACCATATTTTATTACCTTTTCCAGCAGTGCCGAAGAACCTGATAGAACTGAAGTGAAAATGGAATGAAAGGCAGCCCCGAATTCCGTAGCCAAGAGTGTGTGAAGGTTCATCATAAATTTATTAAGTGCCGACAGGAGGAGGGATGTGCCCGGGAAACGAGTTCAACGTTCCATCGGCTGACTTGCAGAATTAATTCAACTTTTGCACCTTTTTTCGGTGGTGGGCCGACGACTATTAAGTCATAAAACATAAAGGGCCATAAAAAAGCATCTTGAGATCGGATTGCATTGCCGCTTTTGCCCGGCTTAATTGCAGGCCCTCGAAAAAATAAAGGATGATTTGTGTGCATATAAAATTGAAATTGATTTCAAATCAGATTAACGCCGAATGTTGCATAAGATGGGAACCCCAAAAGTCAAGGAAGACGGGATTTCCCTGAAAACAATACACAAATATAAAATAAACAGCAATTGCGAGGATGCTGCTAATCAAGAAAAAAAATTTTAGCTTCAAAGGTAAATTGCAGAGTGAAATGAAAGCAATACTTGCTCAGTGCCAGGGAAAACAGCATGAAAAGTGGGAGAAATATTAGAGGATAATTTTGGGTTTGGGGGCAATGAAGGCGACTCATGGCCTTGGACACTTGAGATCTGAAGGATAGCATATATAAGATTATTTAAAACTAAACTAAAACAATTGAACTGTGAAAATAAAATTAAATGTATTTTAGATTTAAATTAAATTCAAATCAAATTTATATTGAACATCTAAATAACATTGAGGATGTACCTGCCCTTCAGTTTATCGGGAATTGTTCATTTATATTGAAATCCAATTCAAAGCAATTTTAAGGTAAAAATCCAAATCCTAATGAGCCTATGCTTACCCTTAAATTTCCTAGGAATTACTCATTTAGTTTCAAATAGGTTTCAAATTAATTTAGAATTAAAAATCTTAAAAAATAATGAAGAGGAAGGTTTGCCTTCGATTTATCAGGAATTTCTCGTTCCACGAATTACAGTTACAACAAGCAACTTTTCAGGAGTGTGCTTAAAGCGCCTTTGCAGCTCAACGAGAAGGACTCGCAGTCTCCATGCCGCCCCAAAAAAAATCCCCCCTAAAAACAAGGACTCGTTAAAATTATCAATGAAACTTTACAATCACAGTTGGATCTGCTCCGTGAAAAGCTGGAAAGCGGGCGGTTGGGTGGAAAATAAAACCAAATACAAGGGAAAAAGCCAAGTTGAGCCAAGTTCTCGGGCTGTGCGCAACTTTGTTAACTTTGACGCTTATTAAAGAGTGGAAAAATCCAGCAACTAAGTGAGTAAGTAAGTAAGTCGGTGAACAATCTCCGTCCACTTGGAAAAATGCTCAAAAAAACAAACTTTGACTCGATTAAAGACCCGGCGAATGGCGAAACCTTACAAATTTCCCAGGACCCGTCAAGTCAATGTCAATGCCATCGCCCTTTTGGTTTTTCCATTAAATTCGCATCACACGAATAATAAATAAAAAGAAGAAAGCAAAATTCTTAAATGCCGCCCAAAAAAAAATTACACAGCAGCTTTTTTAGCTTTTTAATATTTCTTTTTTATTTTGATTTCTTTTTTTTTTTTTTTGCCTTGTCTGAAATATAATCAAAAGGCAATAAATATTGCAAATGTGACAAAGCAGGCAAAGTTTAACTAGGACATCGGCCCTTTCCCAGGGCTACAAAATGTTTGCTTGCCGCGGTAACAGCAACAAACAGTCACAAAAAAAAGTGCCCAAAAAAAAGAGCAGAGAGCAAAGCGAAAGGATAACGAATAAACAGAGGTGCAGAGGACACAACAAAAAAAAAAGAGCAAGTACGAAAGATTAACTTGACCCAAACAAATGGGGAAAATACCCTATGAATGTTGTTCCCTACCCTGTCTAATGAGCAATTTTAAACTCTTGGGCATTGATTTAATAAATTGCAACAATCTAGGCATTTATTTTAGTAATTAAATGCAAAATTAACTTGATTGATATTTGTAAATAGTGTGAAAATTAAAGCTAATACCAAACAAGTAGGAAAAAGGATGCCCTGTGGAAGGGCATGGGAAGGGATAAACGTCACAGCCACCGAGTGGACGGTGGGAAAGAATGAAATTTCTGCGGGCCCAAGTGGCGAGGGGAGGGGAGGGCGGCAAAAAAATTAAATATAAAATGCAAAAATGGCTTTTAAGCAGCGACAGCGACAGCGACAGCGTTTAGCTTCGCGACCGCGGGCACCGGGGAGCAGGGGAGTGCAGGGGGTGCCCAAAGGACGCAGGACACACGCCAGGTGTGTGGGGCAGGATGTGCTAAAAGGACATGGCTGTTGTTTGCCGGTGGGTGATGTGTGCAGTTCATCAGCGACCGCAGCAAACGGCCGAGAGGGAGAGAGAGAGACAGAGAGAGATCCTGGGCAACACAGACAACAACAAAAACAACAAGGTCCGGTGTCCTGTCAGAAGCAACAATAAAAAAGAAAGGAAACAAAACGGAAAACGGAAAGGGCAGCGGAAAATGGAAAACGAAATTATCATAGGGCTGGCTTTGTGGCATCAAATGAACCAGGAAAAAGGTTCATTAAAGATGAAAATAAGGCACCAGAGCAGACCAGAGAGCGAGAAACGTAATCACAGGTCGGGCTAAATAAGCCAAGTATTTTCCAAGCAAGAAAACAATTTCCGGAAGGGCCTGAAGCGCAGCCCTGAACAAATTATAAAGTGCTAGCTAAAAATTTTATTCTCTCGTAAAAATTTGCCACCTACCTCTGGCCTTTTTTTTCTGCCGTGTGTGTGTGTGTCATTTTTTTTTGTTACCTCTAATGAAATTGCCAGGCCGAAGTGGTACCCAAGATTCCGTCTAACTAACTAACTAACTTAGTCCCCCCTTTTTTACGCCCCCTCGTAAGCCACTCCCCACGCCCGCCTCTGTTTATGCAAGCGAAAGTTCATTATTTTAGCGTGCATGCCGCAAATTATGCCATGAACTTTTTTGCCAGCTCCTTGAATTTGTAATTTCTTTTCATTTCCATGTACTATATGCACAAACACCAGACTATATATGTACATATAGTATGCAGTGCATTTTTTCGCTGCGGATTACAGGCGGATTACAAACCTATTGGCTTGGATTAAATTCATCTGGCGTTGCGTACGTATTTCATGCACGGAATTAACATTCCAAATTGGTGGCGCTTATTTCGGGTTTCAGGGAGAGGGTATGCGCTGGATTTTCGGGTAGCTCCGACTAAGGGTTGGCCTTGAAAGGCAGCACAAAAACTATTAAGGTTTAAACAAATAAATGCAATTTTCGAATTTTTTGTACATTTTTAAATGTGAAGTCAAGGGTTGTGCAGGCTTCCTACTATAATAAATGAATTATCTAGTCCTAGATAATTAGGGTTTTCAAGTCCACGAAACGTTTTCAAAGACTCAATAATAATTAATCGTTTTGAAATAATAAATCTGGATTTTTAAGTCAATAAAACATTTTCAAAACCTCAAAAGTAAATAAATAATTTAGTAGCCTGAAGCCTTCAGTCGCTCTGACTTTAAAAATTGTAATAAATTAATTCTATTTTTTCTTAAATTAAAAAAAAACTAAAATATATATATATTTAGTACTACATAATTATGGTTTTTAAATAAACCAAACTTTACAATACACCTTAATCCCCTAGCTTAATAATAACACCCTTTCTTAACATGTAAATATTTTCTACAAAATCCCACAAGTATTTACAAATGTCTCATAGTCTTTCTACAAGTAATTTCATTGTTGGTTAATTTAATAAATAATAATATGACCATTTAGTGGACCCGAAAATAATTAAAGGATATCGCATTTAAATGTGTAATTTAAAGTATTTACTGAGTGCACGCCAATTATTTTTACTTTAGCCAAAAAAAAAAAAAAAAAACGGTTGACAAAAAACCAGGGAATCGCCAGCCACAAAACAACTGTGAAATTTATTTAAATTTTTAACGAAAATCCCCACTCAGAGCATTGCCCCCTCAAACCCACCGCTCTTAACTTCCGGGAAAATCAAGGTTAGGTGCGACCCACAAATATGTACGATGGGGAATCCAGTGCGAAAAAATAAAATTATAGTGGGAGAAATTTATAAGACAGAATAACAATGAATATTTTTACAAAAACTGCATTGCTAAAAAAAATATTATAAGGTATTACACATTTAGTATTTAAAAAGATAATAAATAAAATAAAACATTTAGTATTTTCAAAAGATATAACAATAAAAATCAATTCATAATTATAATTTATCCCAAGAGCTAATACTTTAATAATTATTTATAATTATTTATTATAAGTCTATGTATAAATATAATTAATGCAGTTTTAATTATTTATATACTATTTGTTCAAAGACTGGAAAATTCAAATCAAGATTACATTTTTGTTTTTTGTTGATAATAAACCAATTAATATTTACTAATATAAATCAATGCCTATAAATAAGTCTTAAATGATATTTTGTCTGGGAAGAATGGATTATATTGGAAAATAATTTTAATATCATTTTATATACATTTTAAAATATTTTCTGACAAAACATACATCTTTTCATATATATAAATTTATCCCAAGGCCTAATACAATTAAGGTTTTTAGTAATCAGCACAAATTGTAATAAATCTTTAGAAAAACTTGAATTTTGCCTTGTTCTAAGACTTTTTACAAATTAATTTTAATTTTTTAGCCGTGTAACGAAAACCCGCATCGCTTTTTTTCATATATACACATATATATTTATATATTTTTTTTGCTTTATTTGCCTTTGTTTCTTGCGCTCTTTGGGCATGAAATGAACATGAAGCTATTTGTTAATTCAATGAATTTATTTTGGTGGCAGAGGCAAGGAATCGGCGCCTGTAACTGAATCCCAGAATCCGGAACATTGCCCGAGCCATGTTTCAAGCACACACACAACACAAAACACACCCACTCAGACAGCCCCACTCACGGACAGACATTCGAACACATTGATAAACACATTACAAGATATTTTGCATATTTTATGGCCCGCGGTGGGGAGGCGCCTCCCATATATTCATGTTTGCGGCGGGGGAAGTCAAGTCAGCTCGAGTTAAAATCTGTTTTTATGATTAATTGCTGCTGCCGTTGCTGGTGGGTTAAAAAAGTAAGCCACGGCCAGGAAGGCGGCGAAAAGAAGAAGCTGCATTTTCAGTTTACATTTTCGCAGCCATTTCAACTTGACGCCATTTTCACAGCCCAACCAACCAACCAAACAACCGACCGACCGACCGACCCACCGACCGAACGCTTTTCCACAATTTTTCCATTTCCCAACCAATATTTTTCAGTTTCACACATTCACAGCTTTTTGGGGTTTTATTTGTTTGCAGCTTGATGTAATGTTGCATTTGTTGCCCGATTTAAATTTGATCCCTGTTTAATCGGGCGTTAATTAAAACTTTTGTTTACTTTGAGTTCACAGAGCGGAGCACAGCAAGAACTAAAGGAATGCGCATTTCGTTTTCTTTAATCATATTTTAATTGCTATGCTTTCATATAAATAAAGTAGATTTTTTAGTCACACTGTTCAGGGGTTTATTTGAGAAGTAAATATTAAAAAGTATTTGCTTTGACTTTTCAGGAAGGTCTGCAGACTGCAGAGCGGTCGATATTTAATCCTTACAATTATTTAACTACTTATTTTAATTGCATATAAATATAAGAGGAATATAAATAAGATGCCAGGTATCTCCATTCAATAAGTTAACCGTTTGTCTGATTAATAAATCTATTTAACAGAATTCAGAAGGAGAGTGAAAAGTGCTAGGGATTATTATACCCTTGCAGGGTATTATAATATTAGTCAGAAGTTTGCAACGCAGTGAAGGAGACATCTCCGACCCTATAAAGTATATATATTCTTGATCAGCATCAACAGCCGAGTCGATCTAGCCATGTCCGTCTGTCTGTCTGTCCGTCTGTCTGTCTGTCTGTCCGTCCGTTTCTACGCAAACTAGTCCCTCAGTTTTAAAGCTATCTGGATGAAACTTTGCAGACATGCTCCTATATGCTCTCACTGCTATATATGTCGGAACGAGCCGGATCGGACGACTATATCATATAGCTATAGCATATAGCTCTTTTAATGAAAAAAATTGTAACTTAGCCAATTTTTACAATATTTAATTAAAATTTGAGATATGGCCATCTTGTATTATTCTTGAATTTCGGTTTTAATTTGATCAAAATCGGACAACTATATCATATAGCTGTCATAGGACCGATCAGAAAATTTTTATTGAAAAATCTAACTAAGCCAATTTTTCACATAATTTCATCAAATTTAAGACATAGCCTTTTTGTATTATTCCAGAATTTCGGTTTTAATTTTATTCAAATCGGACCACTATATCATATAGCAGCCATAGGAATATACAATAAATTCATTTAGTTCGTTCGCAACATTTTTCGCTAGCAACATTTCTCGTTCGCAACATTTTTCTTTCGCAGCATTTACCTTATGTCAGTACCCGAGAAAACGAAAAAGTCAGAAGATTTTTCTTCTTCTTCTTACTTACTGCAAGGGTATTTAAACTTCGGCATGCCGGTTAGCTTCCTTTCTTGTTAAATTCATTTAATTTATTTTATTGAAAATCCTAATGCCGAAAGTGAAAGGATTTAGTGATTAGTGAATTAAAATTATTATTATTATTTGGTGTGCCTATTGTTCCTAATATTAATACTGTTTTAATATGAATATTATTAATATATTTTTTTGACTTAGCAGAGCTTTTCATCTGAAATATCTTTACACATTCACCTAGTATATTTTTCCTCACTTATTATTTTCAAAGCTTATTAATTAAATTGATTAACATTACATTAAAATTAAAATGATAACTAATAAGATTGAATTAAAATATTGTCCTCACTTATTCTAATTTGCAAAGCAAACAAATTAATATTTACCAATACAAATCAATAACAATAAGTACAACCGAATTAAAATATATTTTCTACAACAAGAGAGTTCAAAAATTTAAATATTGCTTTAATTTTAACTTCTTCCAGCGATACCCGAATTAATGCTTAATTTAAATCATTTCTTTCGGTGCCCTTACAGCCGAGGCCTTCGCCTCCTCTTCCGTTGCCTTTAATGCTCGCTGGGGGGCCGCCCCAAGAAGGGAACGATGCGGCGGTGTCTTGAGGGGCGGACAAGGACAAGGAGCCACTGCAACTGGCATTTTTGGCGTTCCCGGCACGCGCTCACTAATTTTATTCCTTAATAAAAACCAAAGGCACACAATGCGCCCACGGAGGAGGTCGGAGGCGGAAAGCAGTTCTGCACGTAGCGTCCTTGGACATTCGCCTTCCCTTTCCTCTCATTGGCTCCATTGTGGGACGACGATGCTACCTTTGGCGTGGTTCGCTATCAAACTGGTAAAGTTCATTAAAGTGATAATTACAAAGGCCGTAAAGCTAACGATGGACGACCAGGAGGACACGGAACGGATATATATAACTTGGAAACTGAACGCCAAGGGAAGGAGCAGAAAGTGAAGAAGCTGCAGCTGCAGAAGCAGCACAAAATGAGACCTTAACCCTTTGAAGACGTGGAAAATGGTTGAATTTATAGAATTCATTGTATTTTTACTCGATACTCGTTTTGGCGTTGCCATATTCCAGGCAAAGTTTGTTGCGCATGCGTATTCATAGGCGATATTTAGGCCTAGCGATATTCTTATCGATACTCTTATCGAAGCTTGTCCATTCCAATATTCGGATTCTTTATATTCGATATTTTTATAAAATTTTTAATTTTGGGATAAACCAAAGTTTAAAGAACAAAAGCTTTTCTGAAGCTTTTTGCATAATGAATTGCAAATGTTTAAATATAAAAATTATAGGATCATTAGTTAGACAACTCCAGGAGTTATGTTTTTATTTGGTAAAATTGCCAAAAGTATTTTGTAGTCCCTAAAAAATATCGCTTATATCCACCTTTTGCATTTTCCTCTAAATTCTTTTCAGAATATGGGTTTTTTTGTGGATGCGAATAAAGGGTTAAAGGTAGACATGGGAATCACCTTGCCCCACAGTACAGATAGTTTCTCAATTTTCAGCAAATGAGGCCCAGCAGTTACACTCGATAAGACTGGAAATTTAGTGTTTGATTTAATTGTTGGACCCCAAATGCAGACAGGGCTGTTTGCGGAAGAACAACCTTTCTTAAACACATCTTTGGTGGAAATCATTGGCACTGGGATTCGGGGCAAACACATAAAATGGGGTCGAACAAGACTTTAAATAATCATAAGCCAAGACCCGAAAAACTTTGCACAGCTGCCAACAGGCTGACGCCCGAGGACCAAGAAAACTTTGCGGCATAAACAACAATACAGGACTGGGAGGGGCGGGCAGTGGGCATGGTTGGGTGGGGAAAATCGAGGAAAGTCAAGGGAAAATCGGGCAGAATTCGGAAGAGCGAAGGCCATAAACTACAATTGAAAGAAACAACAAGGCAGGAAGCAACAGCAGTGGAAGCCAAAGGAAAAAAATTATAATAAATAAATACAAATGCAAAAATGCCACAAGGATTGGACAAAAGTGAAATACTTTGATATGCATCTAAATGGCATCATCAGCATCATCCGTACGCTTAACCCCCGACAGCCAAAGGGTTTTCATGTGGCACACTGCAAGAATTTTCCACTTCAAACGTACAAAAAAATTACCCAAAAATGTGCTTTTGTAGGAAAGAACATGGCGGATCAAGCTAAACGTGAACCTGGCTGCGCTTCGCCAGAAACACATGGTTGCACTGGCCAGAAACACATGGTTTTTCTGGCGATAGTTAGTATGACCTTGCATTACACCTGTGACCATTTCTTTCATACATAAATATTTTATTTTACATTATTTGAGTCCTACTTAAATCCTGAGAATGTACGGCATATTCATTTCTTTCAGTACAGAAACTATTTGAACAACAACAATGACGGCAATCAGCGACACTGCGATTGAGAAAGCAAACAGCGAATAGAATAGAAATCAGCAGAACAACAACATTGAGTGGCTCGGAAAACCCCAAAGGAAAAGCAAAGCAATAATCAGACCTGCCAGAAGCCAAAACAAAGAAGCAAAACATAACACCAAGGGCGATAAGAAAACGGAGTAAAGGAACATCACAGATCATTTTGTGGGCATAACATTGTATTTTATTGGGACACATCCCCACAATTAGATGCATTTTACTTTCAAATTTTAATCAGAACTACAAGTGTACTTCATGATTATCGACTGTAGACATCGATATATTTACACTAAAAGGTTTTTCACATCCCTAGCAAGCTACCTTTCCGGTTCCAGTGTCGTCGGCGTGTAGACCTACTGTCTAATCGAAAAAAAGGAAAAAATTAAAAATCATGCGCCCCAAGAAGAATACCAAATACACTGATTCCAGCGAAGAGGAAGAGTTTGTTGTGAAACGTATCATTGGAAAGAGATTGGTGAAAGGACGCATCCAGATGCTAGTTGAGTGGGAGGGATATTCGTCCGATGAGAACACCTGGGAGCCGTTTTGCAACTTGGGCAACTGCCTGCGGTTGCTCGAACAATATGAGATAGACCAGTTAAAGAAGAACGGCGATCAGGTCTCAAACAATGTAAGACAAATATGCTAATAAATGCTGCCCTTTGAAATGATACTAACAAAGTTTTTACAGAAATCCAAGAAGAAGACTTTTGACTATGACAGCGATGACGACAAGCCGTGCTGCAGTAAAAACGCAAGGGTAAGGAACCGACCGTGACGCTGCCAAATACTTTGACAGAACCACGATTAAGGTCAAGGAGGGGACCTGCAGTAATGCAAGAAAAACAGTTTTTATATATACCAATAAACTGCATATAGATTCATAGATTCACAGTTTTGTATTTTCCTCTTTTGGTTTTTTCTTCTTGGTTTTTATGGGAGAACTTTTCTGCATTCAAAACTCAACTTATAATTTTTTAAAATTTTGACGATGGAACCCTTTACTTTTTGTTGAAAAATATGGGTGCGTTTTCGGCTTAAAAATTGAGGACACCTTAAAGGTTTTTTGGCCATAACTCGGCTAAAACTCAACCGATTTCATTTCGTTTATTTAAGGATTGAAAAATGTTCAAATTGCCAAAGAAAAAGGTAAATAAAGCGCAGCCGCTTTCCAGATGTAAAATAAGAGTGGATCGTACTCTCTGAGTGCCTCTTAGATTCCACTTTCCAGGGCGAGAACAATAAGAGCAAGGAACGTAAGAGAAGGACAAGAGAGGAAGAGAAAACTCTGGCAGTGGCTCTCTTGCTCTTAGGTTTGTACGCCACGAGAGCAGCACAAAAGGGGACGAAAAACTCGAGCGCGAAAGCACAGAAGATCAAGGAAAGCAGAAAAGAGTGCATTGTGTTGTCTCACTCACCCTTGCATGTGTTGTTGCTGCAAATCCCAACGTCGAATTACGAGACGAAAACGCACATACGAAAAACGAAATAAAGGGGGAAAAAACCGTATAATTTGTTGCTGCCCTTGCACATAAAAAAACAACAAAATTCACTAGCCAAGTTAAACGCACTGTACTTGGCTTTGGTTTAGAAACAAAACAAAAAGCAGGACAGCTTCCTGGCTGCCGTCTTTAGATATTCTCGGCCTTGTGCCGATTTTTCACTATTTTTCACTTCACTGGGGGGGCAACAACTTCCCGCACTTTTGGCCACTGGTTTTTCCGCACTCGCGTAGGGAAAACTTTAGATTTTACTTTTTACCGCCGCGACGATCGCGTGCATCCGTTCCGTCCGACAGCGCCAAAAATTGTGCAAAATGAGAGCGAGTGGATTGTACTCTTTGGGTGGCTCTCTTGCCCACTTTTCAAGTAACGGCACTTTCCATTTAAGATGAGAGTAACAGAGTTTTGCAGTTTGAGTTTTTTGATCATAACTTGGCTTAAACTCAACCGATTTCAGTCTGGTTTCGGTTTTTCTTCCCAGTTTTGATAGGAGAATATTTCTACGTTTAAAACTTGATATCCAATTTTTAGACAATTTTTGCCAATTTTGACGATGGAAAAAATGGGTCCATTTTTGGCTTAAAAATCGCGAACACCTTAAAGGGTTTTTTGGTCATAACTCGGCTAAAACTCAACCGATTTTAGTATGGTTTCGTTTTTTCTTCCTAGTTTTTATGTGAGAACTTTACTGCATTCAAAACTCGATAACAAATTTTTTGTCAATTTTTGATCATTTTGACGATTACATTTTTATGGAAAAACTGGGTGCATAAAAATCGAGATCACCTTAACTGTTTTTTAGTCATAACTCGGCTAAAACTCGACCGATTTCAGTCTGGTTTGGTTTTTTCTTCCTAGTTTTTATGGGAAAACTTTTCTGCATTCAAAACTCGATCTCTATTTTTTGAATTTTTTTGTACATTTTGACGATTACATTTTTATGGAAAAAATGGGTGCATAAAAATCGAGAACACCTTCAGGGTTTTTTGGTCATAACTCGGCTAAAACTCGACCGATTTCAGTCTGGTTTGGTTTTTTCTTCCTAGTTTTTATGGGAGAACTTTTCTGCATTCAAAACTCGATAACTAATTTTTTGTCAATTTTTAATAATTTT
>VNJV01005270.1:0-39962 GCA_008042635.1 Drosophila nikananu | reverse complement strand
TAAATAACTTTTGTGTTTTTCATCCGATCGTTACCAGATTTTCGGTATTGATACATGTTCTACATATGCATGCCTATGCACAAAAAGAAAGATATATGGTAATATTTGCGGCTGCAAAACGTTTTTATTGATTTGCGGGGGAGTGGGGGGGAAATTTTTAAATCTGAAACAAACTTGATCTGCGTGCAAAACATTCCGACCTACATACCGAATTTGGTGACTCTAGCTCTTATAGTTGCTGAGATCTAGGCGTTTATTGATTTATTGATTTTATTGATTTGCGGGGGAGTGGGAGGGAAATTTTTAAATCTGAAACAAACTTGATCTGCTTACAAAACATTCCGACCTACATACCGAATTTGGTGACTCTAGCTCTTATAGTTGCTGAGATCTAGGCGTTTATTGATTTATTGATTTTATTGATTTGCGGGGGAGTGGGGGGGAAATTTTTAAATCTGAAACAAACTTGATCTGCTTACAAAACATTCCGACCTACATACCGAATTTGGTGACTCTAGCTCTTATAGTTGCTGAGATCTAGGCGTTGACACAGACGGACAGACGGACAGACGGACAGACGGACAGACGGACAGACAGACATGGCTAGATCGACTCGGCTGTTGATGCTGATCAAGAATATATATACTTTATGGGGTCGGAAATGCTTCCTTCTGCCTGTTACATACATTTGCACGAAATTAATATACCTTTGTACCTACGGTACATGGTATAAAAAACGTGTATGTGCATATCAGGTGAACAGTAAGTCAAGGGAGATATTTCCCAGTTTCATTTAATATAACAAAAAATATATAAATAACATATATAGAGATTTCTTTAGCACCCCCGTATATGATAATATAATATATAATTTACATCATTTTGTACATGTAGCGGGGTAATCAATAGCACTACAAAATCTCACTAAGCATCCTTAAAATTAGTTTAGGATTTATTTTTTAATAAAATAAAATACATTATCTTGAGGGTCACTCAATGAGCATCCCTGTCTCCTTGGATTTCTCCCTATCTCGATTTCGTTATATTTTTATATGTATATGCATCGCTATATCCGATAAGTGCTGGAGTGCTGGAGTGCGTGGGTGCCTCCTGCTCCTGCTGCTGCGACTGAAGCCACTTCACTTTAGTTCCCACTCCTCTCATTCTCTCATCCTCTCAACAAATCGAGAATCCACAAGCCGATGCGGTAGACTGACAAACCGACTTGGCTGTCAATAATCCGATAAAATGCGAACAAAAAAAAACCGCTCACGGCGCAAAACAGGCGATGTGCTGATGCGGTGCGTTGTGAGGTGTCCTGGCAAAGTCCTGGCGCGGCAGGGATGTCGCAGCAATTGAACGCTTAAGTGGGAATGTGCAAGAAGCGTTAAGTACGGGGGACTGCCGCTCCTCTCAGAGCGTTGAACTACACTGAGCGAAGACTGAACTAATTTTAAAATGCTATAAAAATGTTCGGAATGTTCAAGTTAGACTCAAAACAAAAGACGGAACAAATTTTAGGTTTTATTTTTTATGTAAATTAAAAAAAAATAATAATAAGTAAAGGAAATTTAAAAGCTATTTAAATTTTAGTTTTTATATATTTATTATTAAGATGATAATTAATATGATTATTAATGTGCTTAATATGACTTGTCCTATACTTTATCCCCGTACCTTTAATTTTACATACCATTTTCTCTCTGTTCAGCAATGGCTCCTCAATTTTGTATCCCTACTTCATCCCATTCCCATATCCTTATCCAACTTGTCGAACTCATCCTCAGGTAATTGCATCAAAAGAGCGTCATAACTACTACTTCTACTTGTTCATTTTTTCTAGGTTTTCTTTATTATTATTATTATTATTATTTTTTTTTTTTTTTTTGAGTTTTCTATTCTATTTGACACTTAGCTATTGGCATTATGGCTTATAGAATCGAAGTTCCCCGCTCACAAGAGCAAGGAGTACTTAGCCCAGAGAAGGTTAAGGCCAATTGGATTGGCTAAAACACCTTTTTGGGAGGGATGCTTTAAGGTGTCTTAATTGGCTGATGGCAGTGGGGTCGGTCGGCAGGCACTGGATGAAAATGTGGGATGTGAAAGGTGCGGCTCCTATATCTGAGTTTGCCTGGTTTGGTTTTGAACACCCACACAAAAACCTGGCCCAGACGCAGACACACCCACGCGTGTGTGCGTTCTGCCACATCCATTATGTGTCGACGCATTAATAATTCATATTTCATTAGGGGAACAGCATCAATACCATGCGATGTGACTGTGCAATGGGGTTCCAGGCTCTGGGTTTTGGTCCGGGGGCTTCGTTACTTGGCTAGCTTTATTTTAATGGAATTTGATTGATTTGCATATATGCGAAACGATGCCTGTCAGCGGCGTTAAATGATGACAGTTTTCAGTAATTTTCCTTTATGGTTTTTATTTTTATTGTTGGGTTTATTTTGGGTGGCAATGGAAAGTGCCAACCGATAGTTATGGCTGATAAAATCGATTACTATCGATTATTACCGATATTTTGTCTGTTTTATTTTTTATCAGCTGATAGTTGCTTTTATATCTGTTATTGTTTACAAAGTGCACAAGCAATGAATTACTTATCGATAATAGTCTTTATTGGCTTGTCATCGATACATGATTGATTGACAGGGTATACTAAAATGTATTTAAATTTGTTTTGATGCACATATAAATAATTTTTAACTGTCCAACGACATCCATTGCTAATAAATAATTTTCTAATAAAGCTGGAAATTAAATACATACTATAATGAATTTATTTTCAATTTTGTAAGGCATTGATTAATCGATTTTAATGGATTTTAATCGATTTATTGTTATTTTTTTTATCGATTTAGTACAAATCTATTTATTTCCTGACTTATTTTCTTTTCTATTCTTTCACTTTCACGTTCACTAAGTAAGTGAGTGGGACACTTGTCCCTCTCCGCCGATAAAGAACTAGGTTTTTGTGATTTTTTCTTATCAATAATTAAGATAGGTGGGGAGAAGGTCTATCAGTGGAATACTTAGTGATAGCGGGGTATATTTTGAGATGACAAGTGCCTTGCAGTGAACCATTACCTAGATATTTTTGGATGTATGTTAACCCGTTGAATTCCTCAATTGATTGTCTGCTTTTTTCCCTAAATCCTTTCCCTGGACAATCAAATATATGTATATATATATATATATAGCTGCAACAGACGAAGAGCGGAACAGTGACCAGCCAGCGTCAGGATCTGAGCTTCCTGAATGAATCGACGCCCATCTATGTGACCTCCTTCACCAGCAACCAGATCACCTGCAGCAGCTCCACCATGACAACGGCCACGGCCGGCGGTCCGATCAGTGCTCCATCGCTTGCGCCGACCACGGCCACCACCACAGTGCCAACGGCCAGCTCCTCAACCACCAGTGCTGGGCCTGCTGGACCACCCAGCCAGGTGGTTACCCAGGTGGTGGTAGAGCAGGGTGCTTCGGCGCTGGTCAGTGCCGCTGTAGCGGCAGCCACGGCCGCGGATCGTAATGCGAATAGCACAACATCGGCGGCAATGAAACAGGCGGGCATTGGTGGCTCCACCTCTGGTGGTGTTATTAGCACCACCACCACCACCACCACAGGCAGCACCACCAGCGTCACCAGTTGTACGACCAGTACAAGTACCAGCAGTGCCACTGGCCACATCTACCAGACCAGCCAGGCCCAGCAGCAGCAATTGCAGCAGCTCCAACAGCAACTGGCAGCGGCAGCGGCGGCTGGGAAACCTTTGCAGGCCAAGTCCCTGCTGGCCAGTAGCCTGCAACATTTGGCCGAGGAGGTGGACAACGAGGATCTGGACGATGATGATGATGTGGATGGTGCCAACTATTGTGGCATCACATACATTAGCTACAACAACAAGCATGCCCAGTTGCCGACCACAACGCATCCGGCAACAACGGCATTACCCACAGCAGCTGCCACGCTGGCCACCACAGCGGCAATCCATCAGCATCGGCATAGTGGTCACTCCATCCAATCCCTGAATCGACCGGCTCCACTGCAGCTGGGTGCCGCAGTGAATCCTTTAAATCCATGCTTTGTGGACGCCCAGACATCTACATCGCCGCTGCTGGCCAATGCGGAGATGGCTCAACCATCCGCCCAGGAGCAGCAGCAGCACCAGCAGCACCAGCAGCATCAGCAGCAGCAGCGGGAACGAGGGCATGTCCATGGAACCACCACGCCCAAAACGGAATACTCCACCGCCATTTCCAGTGGGCAGCTGCAGCAGGCCTTTGCCGAGTTGCAGCTACATTCCAGCAACAATAATGCGGCACAGCAGCATCTACTCCTAAGTAACAACAATAATAGCAATAATTCCATGGCAGCGGCACAGACGGCGTCGCTAATGAAGAATTGTGATCTGCTGATATCGAACAATCTGTATCCACCGAGAAGAGAGGTGAGGGGAGGAGAGTTTAGGATGTACTTTTAGCTTTGATCTTCATTCTTTTTTCAATTAATTGAAGGTCCAAATCCGAGTGCTATTTATATTTTCAATATACATAAATTTTATAAACGATGTGTAACTTTATTTTAATAATTGAGTTTTATTAAACATTTGTTAAGCGGTTGACTTAGTGAAGCTGCACTTTATTATTATTATCTATATATTTTTGTATGATTCCTATTATTCACATTATATTACTAATTATTAACTGTATTTGCATACTAAAACAAGCCATAATTATATACTAATTAGCTTTAATCTCCACATCTATTTGCCACAGTTACTAGACGACGTCATAGTCCACCAGGCCAGTGATGTGCATGCGTATAACACGAGTGCCACAGCAACAGCAGCAATTTCGAGTGGCAACAACAGATCGCAGCAGCAGCAGCAACAATTGCTGAGTGCCGCCTACGAGTTGCAGCAACAGCAGCAGCAACAATTGCAACTGCAACAGCAGCCACACAGTCCCACAAGTAGCATATCAATAGGAAGAACTGAACTCTTACTGGGCGATCAGAGTCTGCGACTGGACCCCAAAGGGTGAGTGGATAATTTAAATAATAATATATACATATATTAATAAGCTAGTCCTAGTATTCAATTAAATTTTAAATTAAATATTAGCCTAGGTTTGACGGCCACTGTGTCCGAGCTGTGAAAAATTCTATTGCATAAGCGGCAGGCGCATCTGTGAACAGTGCATCCAAAAACGCGGCCAATGACTCTGTTTTTCTTTTATTTTTCTTGTATTCTTGTATATTTTTTCCTTTTATTTTTCTTTGATTTTCCCCTTTGTTTGCCGATTTAGTTTAGTGCTTTGGTTCGCTTGTGTTTGCATTTATTACCGCCTTCCTGCATCCGAGTCCTGCAGCCCATGTCCTGCTTCCCATGTCCTGCTACCGCTTCACGGTTCACGGTGAATGGAATTTTTCCCGCTGCGGAAATACCCAACATGTGGCTAAAAAAAAAACACACACACCACCTATAAATGCAACGACACCGACCCATCGAGCTGAGTTTTTATGACTGCTTATTTATTTAGACGTCGCTCTGCTCGGTGGGTTTTCCACCTGGCTGCTCCTGCATCCTGGCATCGTGGCATTCGCATCGGCATCGGCATCGGCAGCCCTTTGGCCATCGTTGACATTTTTCACACATTTTTCCCAGTGCTCAGCGTCCTTGCCAAACGAACCTGTTGTGATTTCGCCTCCCCCCGGTCGCCTAGCAACTCACAGATGTGGGTAAGAAACAAGGCTCACAAGATACAGCAGGGATCAGTAGAATAGAGGGAGAGATAAATGTTAAGAGAGAAAGAAAAATACTGTTTATTGTTTTTTTTTTTTTGAGTTTCTTGAATTGGTTTACTTTCGATATATTCGATAACCACTGCTATCGTTTTGTTCCCAACTGTAGCTATATACACATAAGTCACCCCAGGCAGCATCCCCTTATTCCCACCTCTGGAAAATCCCCACCGCGAGTCGAAGGCTTCCTTCTCTTTCGGCTTTCGCCCCATTTAAGCACGTGCGCTTTCATTTTATGCTCATTATTAATTAACGAGTTATTTTCCTCGCCCGTCGATGAATATTTATACATTTTTAATCGATTTTCTTCGTTCCATTCCATTTCGTTCCGTTTCGTTCTCCAGTTTACAGCTTTAAAGTTACAATTAGGCCGTTGGAATCGAACTTTTACGGGTCAACTTGCGGTCAGCCAAGCTGATGATAACCCCCAATCCTCTCTGTCCACTCATGTCCACTCTTGTCCAACTGTCCATCTGTCCAGCTATCCACTGGCTGCTCCTTCTCGGTGTCCGCTTTCGGTGCCTGTTAGCTGGCCAGTCCGCAATTGAAAACCTGCTGACTAATCAGTTGCAGACAGTGACAGCCCACAAATGTTGCTACCACGTTGATGACGATGATGATGATGGTGGTACGAGTACTTGAAGCACAGGAGCGTGCCAAAAGGGGTTAGCAATTGGGAAGCAAGTAATTTAAGGTGCACTCGTTTTAACAACAAATTCGTACTTGAGAATTTTAGGTGCACTTTTTCAAACAACTTTCACTACGTTTCATGTTAAAAGGTGAACAGTGCATTTCTCCCCGTCTAACTTTAAAGCTAAATGGAGGAACACGATGAGAATAAATATACATTTTTTGCAATATTAATTTCATCCCTATTAAATAAATAATATAATATTCTTATTGTGAACATAAAATAAATATCAAACAAATAACAAAAGTTTGGTTGCATTCTATTGCCGTGGATTACTCAGAGTTAACATCGAAACCAGAAAAGGGAATATAGACAGTCCCCCTTTGTGGGCGCCTCTGATGCTCTGACGATACTTGATATGGCACTGCAATGCACTTGATGTGCATTATCTGCGACTTGTAGTTGTAGTTGTGTGCTGTGCATTTGTGCTGCCTGCCAAACTGTCAGCCTGATGTACGTACGACGTACCTCTGTCCCCGTTCCTTGTCCCTGTTCCTTTCCATAAGCCTCGGGGGCCCCTTTAAGTATCCCCCTATCCTACCGATCGATCCCAAGCTCAAGTCCGTGACATCTCGACATCGATATGAACTTCGGATGACAACAATCAATGCCCGATGACGTTTCTCTTTCCCTCTCAACTTTTTTGTCAAATGGGAAAGTCAAGTGCACAGATATTAAGAAATAAATGCTCTTAGCGGCTTAATTAAACAATAGACATAATATAGTAGTAATATAGTAGTATTCACTGCTATTGTGGGGAAATAAATGGTTTTTTCAAAACTAACACAAAAAAATAAGTTTTGATCACTATTTAATTTAATTGCGAAAGTCACGATCGAACCTGTTAAATAAACAACAATAATAAGAATAATTCCTATCTTTTTTTTTTTAATTAATAAATTAAATAATTTGGAAATATATCTTATTTATGTCTTATTTCAATCTTTATTAAAAGGCAAACCAATTTATTCAGAAATTTCTCTAGTTATTGTCGTGTTTAAATTATTATTTAAAGAATACAAAATTTACGTAGGAATCGACTCGATTTCTTACAAATAGTGCCCCTCAAACTGTAGCCTGTAGACTGCAAACGGAAGAATTCAGATTCGTTTCTTCTTTGGAATGCAAGCCATGTTTTGCCTGGTTCTCTCTTTCTCTCTCGAAGTCTTGGGATCGGAGACTCGGGGAATCTTGGGGCTTGTTTTAAAATTCTGGACACGCGCAGTCGATACATTTTTTTATTTATTTATTTTTTTTTTTATTTTGTTTTTGTCGTCTTGCATTTGTTGTGTGTTAGTGTTCTTGCCTTCTGCTTGCTTGTGCCTTTTGAGAAGGTTCGTTGAGGTAGGACTTTGGCTTTGAGACTTAGAGAAATAAAATGAGAAGAAGAGCAACGAGAACGGACACGGGCTGGTCACTTTCCCATGGGAGCTGTGGAAAATCAATTAAAGGTGCCGCCATTAACTAATCTCGGTTCTTCATCCCTGTTTCCTATGCTCCCTATACACAGCATGTACATATGTACATACATATATATCTAAACATAGATGGCTAGCCAAAAATGTAATTAAATCATTAATTTCCTGTCGTTATGAGGGCAGCCTTGGTAACAACAAAAATAATGACCAACAACAACACCACAACGCCCTCAAAACAAAAAAAAAAACAAAGCAAAACAAAACAAGAAAGGAAGGAGCTTCGGGTAACCGAAGTGTGTATACCCTTTAAAATCGATCGTAATTAAGCCAAAAATTTATTCATTTCAATTCGGATCACTTTTCTGTTTTAATTCTTAAAATTGTTTTGTTTGAAATTATTAATACATTTGCATATTGAATTAAAAAAATGTTAAATCAAAATATAAAAAGAATATATACCATTTATAGGTTCAGAAAATTGCAAACTTCCTTATAATATCTATAGAATATAATATGTTATTATTAAAATTATATTATAATAAATTTCGAGGACAGATCGGGGTACAATACATATACACATACATAAGATCAAAAAAAGGAGTGTGTGAATGTTTTGTTTTAATAGTTCGTGAGCTGTCAAGTTGGAAGTGCATATCCTTAAGGGGAAATATATCAAACTAACTGAATAAACAACTGTTCTTTATACTATTTATTTATTATCTTCTTTTTTTTTGTTGATGTGACATATGGAGGTTTTACAGAAGTTAAGCTATAGTCCGTCCAAGAAAACGGGGGGAAAACTAAGGAAAGAAGGGGGTTGGATGTAGTGGGACATGAAAAAGGACTTGGAAGTTATTTGTGGAGCAGCGAGCTGACTAAAAAGTAAAGCGCATAAAAAAGTTGAAGGAAAATACTATAAAATAAAATCATATTTGTGTTGCCATGTGTGGCACTCAGGCACACACACATAAACGCACACAGGCATGTGAGCTTGTAACTTGAGATAAATCCGTTATAATAACTCTGGGCATCTGTGTATATATATATATATATTTATGTATATATGTATGTATATTTGTGGGGGCGAAAGGGGGACGCAAATGCCGACCCAAATGATGCCCGTCAGGCGCACAAACAAACACACACACACTCATACACTGACACACTCAAAGGGGCTCAAGTGTGTGCCTCAATGTTGATTGTATCTTTGTATCTTTGGAGGATGCTTGCTCGCTTTCCACTCTCCACTCTCCGCTCTGGCTCTCTCCAGCCGTTCTGCCTCTCTCGCTCTGCAAGCAGGTAAGCCCAGCAATCAACTTTGTTTTGTTTGCCTTTTGTTTTTGTTTTGCTTTTGTTAGCCGAGTGTGTGTGTGTGTGTGTTTGCATCTCCGTCTTCACCTTCTCTATGTTACCTGTTGGCCCTTTTTCTCCACCTTAACCGCTCTTCCTCTCTGTACCGCTCTCTCTCTCCTGGTTCTCTCCCCTGCCTTTGTCATTAGCCTGCGCCTTTTTGTGGGATCGCCTGGCAGCGAAAGAGCAACGAAAACAAACGAAGCTCAAACGAAGAGGGGCCAAACCCCAAAATTACTAGACAACAAAAAAGTACCTAAAGGGGGAGCCAATGATCCAAAAATGATCAATCATTGAGTATTTGTAAGGATATGCTGATTTATAAAACAGAATTTATACTATAAAGTATATCCTCAGATACGGTTCCTTAAATAAATTATTTTTAGCGTAGTTTCTTAGTGTTTTTATTGAAACTATAAAATAAATATATGCTTTAAAAGTATGCATATAAAAGTACTAAAAATCTATCACAAATTTGAAGGTTTTCGTTATTATTTTTATATAATATTATATTTTTATTATTAAAAAAAAATGTTATGACTTTTCCGAGTTAACCAACGAATTTTCATAGAACTTTGTTTCCGTGTAAATTAAATTACCCCGGTCCTCGTTGATTACTGACCCAATAGCGAGTGACAGTAAATTACTCTCAAACGGAAGTTAAAGAATTATAGTTTTACAGCAAAAGGAAATCAATCGGATTGTATCTGAGGCAATCAATTGAGAAGAGTCATTAAGCTACAGACTAAAGAACATTTCAGTGTGTAGAAACGAAACTGTTGAATGTGATACAGAAGACTTGACTACAGACTAGAGTTTATAAACAGTAAAACTTAATATTGTAAGCAAGTTTAAAATATATTTATATCGTATAATATAGAATATAAGTTTTGTAATCAGGATGATCGTTTAGAGCTTCGTATTTACATTTTCTTCAGTTGAATGGTAACACGAAATTAGGAGCTGAAAATGAAATTTTATGTGGGTATATAAAAAGAATTTAAATTTCAAAGTAGAACAAATCGGAAAAAATGGAAAAATATTGATTGAATTGTTTTTTATTTTCTTTGACAGATTAGAGGGTTGTGTGATATTAATATTTTTGTTCAGTTTGAGAAAGGTACGAACGGTGGATAGTTTTCTACCTGTTTACTCCACCGCTCTCCCATTTCCTTTCTCTACCTCTCTCTATATCTCTCTCTTGGTGCCTTACTGGGGCTCTCTCTCCGTCCACGTTCCATTTTGGAGACATCTCTTGGAGCAAGGATCTCTCGATTCTCCGGAGAAACTGAGCGTACATACCTCTCCGTTGAGTCACGAACACGTACCCACACACACCACCATCACCACCAGGCACACACCTTTTGTTCTTTTGTGTGGCACAATGGGCTTAACGACATCCATATCACTATGTACATACATATATGTATGTATGCAGAGTGCATGTGCATAGGTGCTCACAAGAGTACTGGGGTACGGGATATTTTTGTACCTGCTGTCGCTGTCGCCGTCGCTGCCGGCGCCGCTGTTCGCTCAATTCTTGTTACCTTAATTCCGTTCCTTCTTCATCTCTGCCTCCTACTCTTTTCCACCGGGTTCATTTACAAGTAAAGACGAGAAAAAGAACCAACGAACTTTTGTGAGGGAGTGGCGACTAACTGATCTTTTCCCAATAATCCTATTATCTCTGGCCGGACAAAATACATTTAAAATTTTATGAGAATACATATTTTAAGAAAAAAAATTATATTGAAAAACAATTATAATGTAAAACAAAACTTGCCAGAAGATGTAACAAGATCACGGGAACCATAACAGCTAGATGACGATTCTTGTGATAAATTAGCCTTTTATGTTCAATCTCTCAAGTCCCCACTTGAAACTTCCTGATTAAAGATGTAAACACAATATTCTAGTTTCATACCAACTAAAAAATAAAAGAACAGGTTGATTTTAAGTGATTTCCTGTAAATAAATTATATCAGATTCACTTTCTGAATAATTATTCATAATTTTTTTTTTTTAATAAGGATGGGTGATAAAATTACGTTTTTTAAAAGTCATTTGTTTTTTTAATTTTGTTATATTTCCAAAGGATATAGTAAATTAATTTGATGAATTTTGAGGTTACTTACCGATAAGGATACTGATTATTTTAAATGACATATTCCTTGATCGCAGGGTATCGCAGATTCGTAGTTAAACTATTTTCGCGACTCTTGGAATTCACTATTGCCACTCATTCTCCTCCTCCTCCTTTCCTCCTCCCTGCGTTATCCTATTCCTGTGCGCCTCTTTCGCCTGTTTGCACACTTGAATTTGCCATTGTTTGCTCCCCTCTCAGCTATGCACACAGACGCTAGCATACACACCCGCATATAATATGTGTGTGCCTTCCAAACATCACACACACACGCATATCCTTGGGCGATTGAGCGCGCTGCACTTGCGCTGCTTGAAATGGCCGGACAGGTATGCTCTCCCCCCACTACAAATACACACACACTCACACGTTACGCTCTGCCGCTCTCGCGCGCTCTGAGTCTCTCTCTGACTCGCGCTCCCTCTCTTTCGACCAGCGTTGACGGTTTTTGCTGCTTTATTTTCAACTCGGCTTTCAGTTTTTTCATTCTACGCCTGACTTTGTACGTATCGAGGTAAAAACGCGTGTGCTACTGCAACAATAACAATCAACAAACAACAACAAAAACGTGCATATTTAAATGCGGAACATGCAACTGCAAATTGCCGTTAGCACGATCGATTTACCAGCAACAACAATTAACAACAAATCGGTTCTAACTCATTAAATGGCAATTAAAAGCAAAAAGAAGCAGCAGCAAAACAAACGGTCAGCAGCGTTGCCAGATCGCTTTGTAGATATATATTTATTTTTCTTTTTTTTCTTATGTTTTTCTTGCCAAGTGAAAGAAAAGTGGCAAAAACTATGCAGGTCATGTGTGTGTGAGTGCGAGTGTCTGTGAGCTGAACATGCAACATTCGAGTTGCAACTACAAGACTTTGGTCAGTTGCAGCTCAACAATTTCCTTTCGAAAGTGTTAAAAATAAATACACAAAAAATATTTAAAAAAAAACAAAACAGTATATATTATATAGGTATATAAAAGAACGAATGATGGTAAAAGCACAGTAGAGATTCACTAAATATTAAAAAATCTTAAAACGATCTTCAACTAAGTTTTCATTTTATTTTTGCATGAAAAGATGTGCTAGATATCGAACTCCTTTTCAAACAAAATATGTAAATATTAAAGAACATAATTTAAAAAATATTTACAAATCATAAACCTAATTCAAGAATTCCTTTAATTTTTAAACACAACATGTAAATGTCCAAGAAACTATTTTAAGAACCAAAAGAAATCGCAAACTTAAATTTATGAGTACAAATCAGTAGGGTAATATTGTATATTTTAATATTATACGAAAATATAAATATTTCATTCATACATATGTATGTATATACAATAATTATTTATTTAACAAAGCTAATGTCTACTGTTTTTTTGTTGCTGTTGCTGTTTTTGTTTTTGTTTGCTATTTGTTATTGCCAATTATGATGTTATAATTTCTGTTTCGAATTAAATTATATTTTGTTTTCTGTGTTTCGTGCGCGTAAAAGGCATTAGTTATGTGTAAGTGGAAACCCAAAGGATGAGTAATACAAGAAAGGAATAATTGAAAATACAAAAAAAAAAATCACAAAACAAAAAGAGTGAAAGAGAGAAGCAAGAAGACAGAGAGAGAGTGAGGGACAGAAAGCGAGAGCCAGAGATCAAAGGAAATACCGATAATGGGCATCCTAAAGCCATGGTGAGTGTGAATGGTGTGTAATAGATGGATGTGGCCAAGTGTAAGCGGTGTGTAAGGGTAATTAAAGGTGTTAACAAGTGTTCAAACTAAGATCTTTTGTTTTTGTTGTTTTTCCAATTTCCTAGAGGGAACCCCCTAATTTCTTACCCCCGTCCGTATTTCTCACACCCACTCAGATTAAGACTTGGATATTCGTCGTTCCAATACACATAGATCCATTGTTTTCGAATAAACTTAAAAAGAAACTATCGTACACCACAAAAAAATAAGTCTTTTTAAAGTAAATTATTAGATAGTTTTTAGTTTATGGATAAAAACTATTTAAAACTTGCAAAAAAATATTTGTATACTCAAAAAACTATCAAGGAAGAGACTGAACAGCGTATGGTATCTTATAGATACATAAATACATGGATACATAGATACACGATACATAGATACTCGGACATTTCGTATGCAAAACATGATGAGCAGGCAAAATATTTCGTGATCTACGCCGCAACCGATGTGCAGTTATACATTATTTACCCGACAAGACACGCATTCCACACAGTTCCAATATTCCCATATTCCGATGGCGCAGTATTTCGATAAAACACGCATAATGTCTGTAATTACATAATCGCTTTCATTGTCTACCTTACAAATGGGTTAATGTGACCGAGGGGGAAAGCAATTTTCTCGACGAATCTTCGCGGCAAATAGTTTCTCACCTCGTCTGCGGGCAACAGGTGAATGGATGGATTGTGGATCCGCAAAACCTCTCAGGAAAATGGGGATAACGGGCAGGAAACTGTACGGGCTGCAGAGGGCGGCGGGAAAAGTCTTGGCATGCCTTCGTGCTTTCGCGGGGCAATGGAGATGTTCTTGGGGTTGGGGTAGAAATAAAAGGTTGACCAGAAAACCGCAATGAAAATGCGCAAAATTGGCAGAACAATAATTTGAGCAATAATTTACCTGGCAAATTGCAAGAGAACAAATGGAAATGGTAGTGGAAATGGAAAATAAGCCAAGGCACATCATTTGGGGTTTTAGAGAATTAAAGTTTAGGGCAGAACTTCCTTTTAAAGCTTTTTGTAACCGAGAAAGTTGGCCTAAGTGGTAGCCAAGACAAAAATGACAGTACGGAAAAAACTCCTTAGTTTGGAAATAAAAAATTTTCTTGGTTTTTGTGGTGAACCCTGCATCGAATCAATCTAAACAGCCTTCGGTCTAAGATTTGCAGAGGCAGGCAAAGGGCCCTTTTTATGACGTCAAGGTAAAATCCAGACCAAATATTAAGGCATTCCCCGAAGCAGCATGCTGCCTGTTTCACCTGATTGCAATTAGGGGGTCTTTTCACCTGAAAAAGACAAAGAGAATGGATTTCAAGTGCGGCCCACAATCAATTAAGTTTCATTTCAATTTGCCTAATAGCGAAATGAGTTCGACTGAACTTTAATTGAACGCCCACATAAGCCACGCCCCCGTCTCCGAAAATTTGCAAATGGAAAAACGAAGGGATATACCCTCATGTATGTATGTATATTGCATTCGTCGTTCACAATTCTCCCTTCACCTGTTCAACTTTTCAGCCAAAAGCGCTCCTCGGCTCCTCGCCTCTCGCCTTGACTTGGGGCTGCCTTTGTGTTTAGGTTTTAATTAATTCTTAAGAAATTTCCCAAGCCGAAGACACACTCAACTTACCTGACCACCATTTGCTTATGAATTTCAATCGAAAACATTTCCCGGAAAAGTCTGAAGCTGGTGTGCTGGTAAATTGGGGGGAAAGGCAGTGAGTGGAATGGAATTCAGTGTGCAATTGAATGGCATCGATGATGCGATTGCGGATTTGATTGCAAATTTCCCCAGAGTACACAGCACAAAATTTAAATAATACGTTTGTCTTGTCAAAACCAGTTTCAAATTATTGAGTTAAGAATACAGTTTATGGAAAATCAATGAAAAATAGTTAGTAATTTTGATAGACCCAGGTTTATATCAATAAACAAGCTAATTGCTTATTGGTGGGTTTAATTTGTGAGAAAAGTGACAAATATCCTGCCACCTCAAACTCCAACTCCAACTACACCTCCATTTTCATTTCCATCTCCACCTTCATTTCCATCTTCATTTTCACATCCAGTTCCACACTCCCATGTGGCTTCCTTTGGCAATGAATAATTCAAATGGAATGTGCCAGCTTCAGATGAGCAGCTCCTCAGTGCAGTGGCACTGTGTGGCACCTCTGTGGGTTTACTTGCCCCGCTCCTGCTTATCCAACACTTTCTGTACCAATCCCAACCGCAATCCATTACGATCTCCCAGCCGACCTGCAAGTTCTGAGCTACCAATTGAGGGTCACACCCACAAGTTCTGGTTGAGACGAGGCGGTTTTACTTGCTGCATAATGGAATGAAATCGTATGGAATGGGGTTTTGTGGTACCAATTCTGGCATGGAGTTCTGGATGACTCATGGTTGCCGCCGCTTCCGCTGCAAATAAGCCTCTTCCGGTCCGGTTTTCCCGATTCCGATTCCAATTCTGATTACTATACCAATACAGAATTCTCTGTAGTGAATGCACCTGAGGCAGCAGCCACTTGTTGCACGCCCTCAAGCATGAACCCTAGGAAATTGTGATGGGGATGCACACACATGCCCCTAACGACCACCTGTTTCGGGTCTCGTACAGTGCCCGTTGAGCTAATAGAATTAGGGATTGAAAACTGTATTTGATATTTATAAATAATATGTTCATATATATATACAGTCAAAAGACTTTGAATTTCATATATATTTATACAATGTTAAAACGTGATAAGACACAATAAAACATGAATTGGGTTCTCTCATTATACTTACAGAACCCTCATATATTTTTTAAAATTTTTTATGTTATATATATCACATTTTAAACCCCGATAAATGCTCTTAACTTGACCGCAGCTGTGTCAGTCTTGTGCCGTTGTCCCGTGCTTTCTGGCAAACAATTAACATGTCGCATGTTGCTGCTGTCGTGCCTCACATGCACGTACCAGCCACATAGTAGTGCCTGGTCAGCTGGAAACTCAAAATATATGTATGTACTATACATTATAAATAATGGCCTCTAGGGGAAACCTTGTTCCCTCTACCCGATATGCCTGCACTTCTCTGTCTCCTTTCATTGCTCTGTGCCCCTTGTCACCTTGCATCCTTAGCCGGCGGCATTAAACTCTGGAAAAAAGCCAATGATTTAGCACTTATAAATATACGATTTTTTAATTACTTTCTGCAAGACTAATTAAAGTTTTGCCTGCTGAAGTTAGCTTCCTTTTGTGTTAAAATTAAAAACAATATCAAACTAATTAGGTTTAAATGGATGTGTTTCAGGGAGGTGGGTGAGCTTATTTTTCCATTTTCATCGAAAATGAAGTAAATTGCCCACCCCCTTGAATGTACGAATCCCGGCCACACTGCCCACTTTGACAGCTGCAGCAATTGTTATGCTTCCGAGTTGACCTCCTCCTCCCGCTGTCCCCATTCCGCCGTGGGTTATTGATGATCCCACACGGATGTCGTGGAAGCATTGTTCTGCTTGTTGTTATGACACAGATGCAAATGCTGATGCAGATACAGATACAGCTACGAATGCCGCTAGTGACTGGTCCGGGGGAATTTGTATCTGAATCCGAGTGGAATGGAATACCGATGCGGTCATTAGTGGGGCATGTCAGGGTGACAATCGGATGCATGGCGTATAGCTGGCGGCTGTGAGTGCTGCTAATTGTTGGCTAAATAGGGATATGACAGCCGGCTTGTCGGCTGATTCCCTGATGTTGAAGCTGTTTGTTGTTGGTCGTGTGGATTTTCGCCATTTGCTACCATTTTCCCCCCCATTTTCCTGCAATTGAAATTAAGCGCATTGATAGGTTTCAATGTAAAGTTTCTATATTTCTTATTAATTAATTTATTTCCCTTTAAATTTTGGTTGAAAATTATATTTTGCTGGACTCATTTTTTTATTTATATAAAAGCTAGTCTAGAGTTAACTCCCTTTAATTAGCTCTAGATATGAAATGAAATGTAGTATGTTCACATAGCGAATGCACACTGTACTCAGTGTTATGCAATTAATACAAAATTAACTCTTTATAAGCAGCTTTGTATATGGAAAGCTATAGTCTCTATGAAAAAATCCCAGATTTTCGTTTAAGCTTCTGGAAAAACTCTACACTTTTGCTTAATTTGTGCGTCACCAATCGAACATCTGCCAGGGGCAGCAAGAAAAGCTGGCAAGATGCCGCAAATAGAAAAAAGGAAAGAGAGCTTGACGGTTGACCAGCTGTTGCATTAATGGCTGGGGAAGCTGGGGAAGCTTGGGATGCTGCACTAGACTTGGCCTTGGTTCCGTTTCGTTCGGGATGTCAGAGCCAAAGGCATTTTAATTCGTTTATGGTGTGAGCTCTACGTCACTCTCCCATTTGCGCTGCCCCTTAACTTGACTCCAATAAGGCCCCCGCTTAGGAGGGAGAATGTGCCCCTTTTTCCAAGACCACCAAGAGCTGCTCCGCCTGATGATGATGACGGCTCTCCCTCGGCCTTGTCTGCTGTTATGCAAAATTGAATTGTCTCGCCCGTTGTCTAGTGTTGTTGTTCACATTCCCAACCTGAGGGGAGTCAGGGTACCAAGGAGACAGCTTGGCCAACTTGGCCCATCTTGGCTCGTCTTGTTGTCCATCTGCATTCCCCAGAAATCAGTTTTTAATGGGCAAAGAGCTGGAATTCTGGAACTAAGAGCGCTTGAATATGGAAATCGAAGATAAATTGCAGTTTGTATAAGGAAAAAAAAACCTAACCTTTGAAAGAATTTAATTAGAACTGAGTTTTTAATAATTGAAAGTAATATTTCACGGAAATACTAAAAACAATTGGGTTCTTAAAATGTGTAATTTGTTTAATTTATTATAAATAACTAAAAGCTTTTCTTGCATGGATTTAAAGCGAAATTGCAGTGATATTTACGAATATATAGTATTCCCTGGCAGACCGCCTGCTGTTGACGTTCATGTTACACCAAAGGGTTTGGGTTGAGGCACAAAGGATGCTGCTAGGGATTGGGAGGGGGTCTGGGTTGTAGGCGGTTGTGGATAACTGTAGATTGGGGCTGCACTTTGACGTCGTTGCCAGGCTGCGGCAGCTGAAATTGCTTTTGTCGCATCGGCGTCTGTTGAAGGGCGATAAAACGCTGCATACTTCTCGGCCCGTCCGGCATGAAATCCACTTTGAGCTCTTTGCAATTAGCCGACCGACTGGGTACTGGCTCTGAGCCTGTCCTGGTCCTTGTCCTTCTCCTGCTACACTTCCTCTACCACCCATAATCCAAAAGCCGAACAAATTAAGGCGCAAATTGCCTTCAAAAAAAAAAAACCTCAATTTTCACCCTCTCATAATGAAAGAGAAAGGCAAAAGTGCAAAGTTAGAACAAAGTTTTTGGTAGGGTTCCAGTTTCAAGTTGCTACACTCCTACGATATATATATATTATGTATGTACGTATCTATATACCTATTCTTAGCTCCTACCTAATCCCTACGCCTTCCTTGGGATATCCGCCTTTTGTGCGGATATAACTTTTTGAAATAATAATGGTGGAGTGCCTATAAAGCCATGCCCGCTGCTTGCACCTGGGCACAAAGCCGCTGCAATTGACGGAAGCTGTCAATTAGCAGGGAAATAGGACCCTCAAAGGATTATGCAGCGAATGAGACTTTAATATCACATTTCCGTTTTTAACTTTAAATGTCTACATATTCTATTCTTATTGTAATCGTTTATAAAAATACTTTTTAATTAGGACTTTATGTATCTCTTTTTTTAACCCCTACTAAACACTTTTATTAACTTCCAATTCTGTTATTTTATTAAAGGAATCGCCGGCGCTCCGGTTCAAGCATCGTTGTCCTGGACGGCGACGACCTTAAGCCATGTCTGCCGGATGACTATATAAGCGGCCAGCATCACCATCAGGTCCATCAGCAGCAGCAGCAGCAGCAACAAACGCTGCAGTATCCTCCCTACCAGCATCAGCACTATCGCACCCACTCGGGCGACATCAGGGAGATTGACCAGGAAATGCTGACCATGCTGTCCGTGAACCAAGATAACGGTGAGATTTTTTTCCCCCTCCCCCATTGCGTTGTGGTTACTGACATCCATTTCCAACCCATTTTCCGGCAGGTCCTCACCGCGAAATGGCCGTCGATTGTCCGGACACGTTCATTGCACGCAACAAGACGCCACCCAGATATCCGCCACCCCGTCCACCGCAGGTAAGCCACAAATCTGAAGTTCATAATCCATAATTCCAGAATCCGTAACATAACAGTACGAACCTAAACACACTCTCTAACTGCTTGTTACTGAGCCCCCACAAAATCGAAACCCTTAACATTTGATAACTACCAACAAAATAATTAGAAAAACCAACCCAAGTATATATATATATATATATATATATATATTAACTCTGAACAACAATCATCATTAACTTAAGAGAATTACCCAGCAATTTCCCATTAAAACACCACAACTACAGCAACAATACAACAACCACATTTAATATCTTCATGAACTTACTAACAAGTAACTGGAAGATCCAATTAAGCCCCTATACATTTGAAAACTCCCTTAGACGCCCAATAAAACCCAGCAACAAGTGTGAATAACAACCCAATCAAAGCAATATTTTATATATGTATGTAATTATACTAACCAAACATCCAAAAAGCCTTAGACCTCGATACCTTGTATAACCTTAAAATAACCTAAGATAGTTAAACTTACCTACCAAAGAAATCCAAGCTTACAATGCTAACTAAAACCCACAAAAAAAGAAAAATACAACAACCCCATTCACATATTCATGCATTTTCTCTTCACCAACAACTACACATGCTTCATTCCACAACATCGATACATCCTAAACCTAAACACCACACCTCATACCAATACCACAGAAGCACACGAAAAGCACAACCAAGAACAACACCAACACGCACAACAACACCACCAACACCAATACCATCCACAAACAACAACATTATCCATCAACTATGACTAACAATGATCATGCTAACAAAAAATTGTTAATTGTTGCATATCATTCTTCACATCAACATGAACAACTTCAACTACAACAACAACACTCACCATCAAATTCAACAACAATATCAACAACACCATTTTCACTCGATGTGGCCACACAAAACTTGTACAATCAAAAACAACAAAATAAATTGGAACAAATTGAAAATTATGAAAACTGTCTGCAATCGGAACAACTACAACAACAACAACCACAATTGTGCGAACAGAAACAACAGCAATTACAATTAGTGACTGCAACTGCAACTGCAGCATCAACAGCAGCTACACAAGTCGCTCAGCAGCAAACGCCCATTAACAAATTGCAAGCAACACTGAGCAGCGATCCCAATGGCAACAGTAACAGCAATAGCCTTATCATCAACAACAACAGCAGCAGCAGCCTTACAGAGGATTTTCTGGAAGGATTGTACCAGCGCAAGGACACAGCCTCTCCCTCATCGAGCGCCTTCGATGAGGTGATGAGCAAACACACCTTGGACTCCTTTGGCAGCATTGCCTATCGTCACCTGCAGCAGCAGCATCAGGCCACGAGCAATGGCAGCAGCAACACGAATGGAAACAGCAGCAGCAACACCAATTCCAACATCAATTCCAACACCAATTCCAATACCAATTCCAACTCCAACTCCAATTCCAACTCCAGCAGCAGTAATAGAATTCAGAGTAACCCCGGCCAGATCCTGGTGAGCACCAGCAACAGCAACTCTTTAAACAGCAGCAACAGCTCCATGCACACCAGCAATAGCAGCAACATGGACATGGTTAGTGTCACCAGCAGTTCCACGGTACCGGATGACCTCAGTTTGGCACCGCCTGGCTACGAGGTGAGCCAGCAGCAGCAGCAGCAACAACCACCTGGTGCTCCCGTGGCAGTGTTGCTGCCACCTGTGGCCAAGCATCGCGAACTGCCCGTGGATGTGCCGGACAGCTTCATTGAAATGGTGAAGGTACCGCCGAGATATCCACCACCGGCACATCTCTCCTCGCGAGGATCGCTGCTCTCCAATGGCAGTGCCTCCACCGCCCATACCACGCTTTCCTCGCTGGGCGTGTCCGTATCCCCGGTTGCCACAGGAGCAACAGCCTCAGGTTCCACAAGCCATGTGGCCGAGGCGAAGAGGGTGACCGATGAGGTATACCACATGCACATTATACTCCTCCTCTGAACTCCGCCACTGGAGGCTCTTGTCTTGTCTACTCTTTCTCAACCTCTATCTCCGCTTCACTCTGTCTTCTCTGTCTCTGTATGTTTCTTAGTCCTCGATATCTTTCGTAATTTTATCTTAGTCTTTAAGCTTCTATAACCTGTGTGTCCTGTTTTGAGGGTTGTGTGGCGATAACTGAGCTTCAGTTAAATTTATATATATGAAACGAGAGCTGGGAAAATGCATTTAATTTAAAGAAGTATTTCAAATTAGAACAGTTTTTGTTTAAATTATATTGTCAAACATCATAGTTGTAATAACATACAAATCCATTGATGGATGCCATAAAATAAAGCCGAATTAATAGAAAGTACATAACACTCCGATTGTGCCCCATGAATAATACATAGGGATCGGAAGTTTAACAGAAACAGAGGTAGTAATAGCAGAGAAGGTATCATAAAATATGGATCGATAATTAAAGCGAATCCCCTCTTCACAATACACACACTCAAATTCGGGGCGCTTTTTACGCTCAACTCGGCTAATTAATGCAGCGGCCGCCCCACCACCACCACCGACTACACTTAACCCCTTACGCAACCCCCCCATTGATTCGTTTGCAGGTCGGCGGCAGCCAAAGTCCCCCAGTTTTGACCCGCTTTCAAGGGAGATGGGGTCAACCCCTTCTACGCTTGTCACCTTATTCAGCCGTTTGGCCTAATTCGCGGCATCAGAGCCGCAGCGTTTGGCCTCGTTAGCGGCATAATCCTAACAACATTGAAACACCCACTGGACCACCCACCACCCGCTGGGAGGGAACGCCCACCCTCTCTCTCTCTCTCTCTCTCTCTTTCTCTCTCTCAGGCGTTGAGAAATAAATGCCATTTATATGAAATTGCTCTCGATTAATTTTCCGATGGCTGCAAAAAACAAAAGCAAAATGAGCGCTTTTCTTTTCGCCATTTCCATACTCTCTCTTTAATATGGAGTAAGGGTTGGGGTGCTGCTCCTGCTCCTGCTCCTGGGCTCCGTGAATGAAACCAATCAGAGAGTAAATGCATTTATTTACGGTCTGTATTCCATCCTTGTGCCCGTAAATGACACCTAAAAAGGGTTATAAAAGGGGGACAGTGGCGTAGGGAGAAGAGTTTCAGGGGGGAGTTGTAACCCAAACTGGGTTAAGAAACTAAAAACAGAGTATAGGAAACTTATAAAAGTGTAGTGAAAGTCAGGGGAAACTAGTAAAATAAGAGGACGAAGGACGCCCAGAATTATAATTTAAAAGAAATGCCACTTGGCCTAATAATACTATATATAATATTCCTTTACATCAATACCATCAATATCAATATCAATTTTTATATCAATATAAATTTAATATATAAATTTCAATATAAATATCAATCTCATATCAACATCATTTACGACAGCACAAGATACTATATTCTTTATAAGATTAACTTAAAACTAATTAAGATACAGCTCTTATAACATAACAACATTTTCATGCAAGATCTGGTCACATTTAAGCAGACATTTTAGAACTGGTCACATTTTATAAACCATTTAAGATCTCGTCACATTATAGAAATCATTTAAGATCCGGTCACTTTTTTAAGAAATTATTTTAAGTCTTGTCACATTTTAGAATTCATTTCAAAGCTGGTCACATTCTAAAAAAATCATCTCAGATCTGGTCACATTTTTTAAACCATTTAAGATATAGTCGCATTTAAGAAACCCTTTTTAAATCAATCCCCCTGACAATATACTCTGTATACGCCCCTGCTAGGAGGTGAAGGTTCCACTTACACTTTCACACTTAATGCTGGGGGCTGAACACTGCCAACAAATAAACTCATTCAATTTTAATGACCAACAGCCATCAGCCATGCACACACTTGCACACTCTCTCACACACACACATATATACATACTATATATACATATATCGCATACAACGCTAATGGGTTCCCCTTTTTTTTCTTCCCCGTTAAGCTCAATGGGAATGCAAAACCTGTGCCGCCGCCCAGGGATCACCTGCGGGTGGAGAAGGATGGGCGCCTGATCAACTGCTCACCTGCCCCCCAATTGCCGGACCGTCGGGCGCCGGGCAATGCCAGCAGCGGCAGCACCTCTGGTCCTCCATATCTGCACCCACATCCGCTCCAGCAGCATGCGCATCCGCTCCAGCAGCAACAACAGATCGCCCAGATCGTGGAGCCCACGCTGGAGCAGTTGGACAGCATCAAGAAGTACCAGGTAAGTGGATAGGTATAAGAAGTAACCCTCAAAGTGACCCACAAAGTGACTCTCAAAGTGACTCTGAAAGTGTTATTTTGCGGCCGCCTCCGGGTTAGGCTATGGAAATTTGCAGACGAATGTCAAACTGTGTACCTGTGTCTTGGAAAAACAGTTCTTAAGTTTGGATCTAAAATCTGAAATCAAGTAATACAAGAAATTTGACTTATAACAAAACGTAGGTCTACATATTTTACGACTCTGATTTGTCTTTTGTTTGGCCAAAAAGGGAAGGAAGTGTTATACCACTAAATTTTTAAGTAAATCTACCAATGATGCAAAGAACCTAAATGATATTTCACCAAGCATAATATCAAAGTTTACTAAGAATCTACAAATCTAAGAATCTAAGAAACTAAGAATCTAAGAAACTAAGAATCTAAGTATCTAGGAAACTAGAATTCCATTAGCTAAGCAAGCTTATGCGTTCGATGGTCTTTTGTTTGATTTAAAATGCAGCTGGTTGGCATGCAAAGCAGGTACTTACATAACCCCAACTATACCCGCCACCGCCATGGCTGTCATAATAAACGCTTTTTGATGGACGTCTGGGGGCAATGCTTCCGGTTCGGGCCAAGTTCTTTTGTTCGCCTCCATTGTTGGACCTTTTCAGTTAACTCTTCGCTGGCCATTGACCACTGACTCTCAGAGTCTCTCTTCGAGCGGCTCTGGCGGCTGCCAAACTATAGCGGAAAATAATATAAAATAATAAAAAAAAACAGTTCTGGGGCAGGGGGAGAAAATTATTCATTCGATTTGATTGCTCTCTGCATTAAAAGGTATAAAATACAACTGTATTTAAAGCGAGCACCAGCAGGTTTTTTCTGTCTGTGTAAATGAGGGGGAAGCACACGCGTTGCATGCTCGGTGGTGTTGGGTGGGGCTCAGAGGAGCTTTATAAGGCTGTTTAAAAGTACAACAATTTTCTCCGAGGAAGCAGGCAGTGGGCGGGTGGAAAAAAACAAAAAAAAATAGCCGTAGGCGTTAAGGGTGGCTCTGGGCATAAACTTGTTTAATGCAATGATTAATTATGCAACTTTTAATCGAATTGCTGCGTTCCGCCCGCAGACAACAACAGACCTCGAGTGGTAAATAGAGCGAGAGGGTGAGGGGGAGGGGGTAAAGAGCGGCTGCCTGCCCCTCCTCCCCTGCATTTGCTAAATGTAATTAATTGAAAGCTGAGCGCACACACAGTTTGACAGCCATTTCACTCTCGACGTGCGGCTGATTATGGATGTAAGCTCATTAAGAGAACCAAAAACGAAGCCACAAATGGAAAATGCACAAAATGAGGTGCCGACCGATCGACCGTTCCTCGGATAATGGTTAATGGGAACGCACATAAAACCCACCCATTGCCACCCCACCGGAGATGCATTTTATGTAGCGATAAGTGAAAATTAAAAGTTTACAGTCAAGGTTTTAAGCTTTAATAGTTGTTAATTACACCCATTTGTATATTAATGGATTTTTTGGTTAAAACTGTTCGATTTCTTATTAAAAATTGATTCGATTTTTATCGATGTTTTCGATAAAGTTGAGGTTTTTTAAGTTTGATAGATATTAATTTTATTTATGTACTTATTTTATTTGGCTAAAATATGTTTAAAATTAAAAACTTAGAAGAAAAAGCAATGGCTGTTTGAGATTTCTCTGAAAATCTGTGAAAAATAATTTATCATGTTTGACAATTTTTATCGGTTTCGTTATCGCTATTGTCGACTGCTCGTAAATCCTAGATACATATATGCGAAGAGGGGTTCAACATTGTTTAAATTTAACCTGTTTGTTTGGACAGAATCGTTTGTTGCTGTCCGAGGGGGCGGTTGCTACTCTTCGGTTGCCATTGTCAGTGGTTGTTTTTTTTAACCCCCTTAAAAGGCACATTTTTATTATCTTTTTTTAATACCACAACGTAACTCTATTGCCGCCATAAGTTTTATAATATTTTAGTTAGGCAACAATTTTTTTACGACTAAGAACTTGTCGATATTTATTGCTAATGAAATTGTCTCGATGATTGATAACCAAAAATATGCATATTACGCTTTACCGATAGAAAATCAATATTTTTTTATACTATATAGTACCTTATTGATATATATACTCATTTTCTTGCCACAATTTATCGATAAATCTTACAATATTTGATATGTATTTGAAAATGCCCTCTTCATACGAATTTTTTGCTTGATTAATAAAGTATAATCGATTATGCGTCGATATCTACAAATGTGATCATTTATCTTTTTTTTCGATATTTATATTATGATATTTTTGATATTTTTGAATAATCAAAGTTTAGAAATGGTTGTAAGTGTGTGAATAGGTTTTTAACTCACCTTTTCACTCCCCTTTAAGCCCTTCAACTGCCACCCCTGCCTTGATAAGCTTGCAAATTAGTTAAACATTTCGTTTTCCGGCACTCGTCTCGTCTCTTCCAGCCGGCTTACACACACACACACACACGCTTCCAGCACGGCACTTATATGTGCTTGCACCTGGAGCTTTTCGCTCAGCTGCTCACCTGTTCTCTGCGCTCTTCACTCTTCACTCTCCGCATTACCGCTCTTCTCACCTCTAAGTCCCTTTTCGCTCTATCTCAGCCGAAGACGCCACTGCCTCAGTCGACGTCGTCTGGCGCTGGTTTGTTATGATTTTTCAGTTGGCGTTTTTAGTTGTTTTTCTACGCGTTCTGCGATCGGCCGCAATTTTAGTATTTCTTTATTTTTCGTTCTGTTCGGTTTTCGGTTTGGTTCGGGCCAAATGCGTGACGGAAACCGATAAGATAAAGCCAGAAGCCAGCAGCAGCCCGTCCGAAAAAAATACCTGAATAAATGGGGGGGATTGCATCTCCATTTCTGCCAGTTCCAAACTTGTTTCTATTCGAGGAATAGTTCTTGTTATTTGCCAAAGGTTTGACAGGCGCAAAGGTTTTATTTATATATTATTTTCCTGTAATTTGTGCGTATTAGTCTGCGTGTGTGCTTGTGCAATTCGATCCATGCAAATAAGGCGCGGCTGAAAAAAACCGCCCATAGCGGGCTGAAATTCTGGAACCCAAAAGCACGTACCACCATTTCCAAGTAACAAACAACGTCAGTTTATGGCCAGCAAAAAAAATATATACCTACATATATGTATACAAAAAAAAACATGGCAAAAACATACACAGAAAACAGGCGTGGCAGTTGCAGCCATAACGGAAAGTTGTTCGCGTAACCGCAAAAAAAACCTGTGAAAATATGTGAAATAAATAAAATGCCCAAAAAAAAAGTGGCTAAAATCAGGCACTGGCTGCGAGCATAAAGAAACTTTGAAAGTGGCCAAGGATCACGTGTTACAGTGTGGCCAGGACATCGGTCAAAGTGTTGCCAGCATAAACTATGCTTCAGTTTAGGACAAGTTTACAGTTCAAATCTAGAAGAACTTTAAATGAAGCTGATCTGAGCTAAGCTAGTAGCTTCCTTAGGTTCATATAGTGACCCTGAAAACTCATAAAAAATGTTCTAAGGACCAAAAGTGTGCCCAGAGCAAAAAAAAAGTGTCACAACCTTTGTAAATGTTTTGTGTTTTTTAATCAAACCCTTTGGTAGTGATCGCCCTTGCCTCTTGGACTTTGCCTCTGACTCACCAGCCAACGACTTTACCAGGCAGCTGAAAAATGTTTATATAAATGATAAACAGTTGAGGTGAACTGAACTGTTTTTCTGCTTAATTTTTTTTATACAGTTTTTGTTGTTGTGATGAGTACGAGTGCTCGAGCTTCTTATTGTTATTGATGTGCCAAGCGTAAATGCAGCGTCAACAGCGGCGGGCCATAAGGCTCATTCCCCATGCGGATCGCGTTGAATGATAGCAACAATAGCCGCAAAAAAAAAAAAGAGTGAAACAATCAACAATAACAAAAAGCCCATAAATAAACAAACGGCAACAATAATAGCAACAACAACAAAAAAGGGAATACACAAATGTGTAAATGTAAATAGTTGTAAATTGCACGAGCATTGCTGGCTGGGAAAGCTGATGTTGCTGGCTATGCGTGTCTCTGGGCCAGAACTATTTCGGCCAGCCTCAACTTTCGCTTTTTTTTTATGGCAGTAGTGGCAGTAGCAACAGCAGGAATTCCACTTGAAATGCGCATTAAGTTGCATTTGATATAAGGCACTTCAAGTCTTTACCTATTCGCTATTCAAATTTATGCAAAGTCTAGCTTTTTGTGTGTGTTTTTTTTTTTTGGGCTTCGCTATTAGCAGTTGGTAACACTTTTGGGGTTTTTTGTTTAGTAAAGATTGTGAATGAAATTGGAAAATGGTCGTGTCCACCTTGCATATTACACTGGAGAACAACGGCAATTCCACGACAAATCCCGGTGTTTCACCAACAGCAAGTGCAACAACACCAACACCTACACCAACGGCCACAGCAACGCCCACCAAATTTGCTGTGCTGTCTGTGCAACAATTGCAACTGCAACATCAACTGCAAATGCAATTGCAGCAGCAACAGCAGCAGCAGCAGCATCAGAATGATAAGGAAAACCACCTCAACAATAATAACAGCGATTATTGTGATATGAATGGCAATGGCATGGGCGTGGCAGTGATTGGTGGCGGAACCCTAGAGCAATTTCAAGGATCACCCGCAGGCTCAATTGCCTCCTCAGCTGCCACGCCCCAGCGAAGCGCCTCCGCCCTGCGTCGCGGTATACAAATCCAGCGATCCTCGACACGTTTGCGACAACAACAGGCAAGTTATCAGGCAGTAAGAGAGTCTACTAGCTCCCATTAAATATAATTAAATTGAATTTCTTCAGAAAAATTATATATTTCTATGGAATTTATCTTCAAAAAAATAGTCTTTAAGAATTTATTACTCAAAGGCTTACAAAGATGTGGAGGCATTTGTATCCATTTCAATTTCTGTACAATATTTGCCAAGTGTGAATGCAAATAGTAAACAATGTTTGGTTATCAGTATTATTACAGATATTTTTACAAGTAGCAGCAACTTTCTTACATATATTTTTATAAATATATATTCTTTAGCAGCAACATTGTCTGTTTGCTTCGGGCAGCCACAACTGGCTTTATCTGCATATATGCTAACTACAAAGGCAGCACAGCAATAACAACCAGTTGACTACTTGGCTAACTGGCTGCCGGCCAGGCCATAAAAATTAGAAACGAAACGAAACAACAAAAAAGGCAATAACAATTTACCTGGGCGATAGTAGTGGGATTTTGTGTGGTTCACAATTTGTTAAATAAGAAAATATATATACTTTACTTCGATAAATAAATTAATGTTGAAAAAAGGGGGTTTTTGGTATAAAATACCGAATAAATACCTTATAAAAAAAAAAACAAAAATAAACATTTTTTTTTTAGTATTTTCGGTATTACTAAGGATACTCGATAATTATGAATAACTAAACTGAATATCTAAATATTCAACAATATTATCGATATCATTGGCTATTTATCGAATATATCGAAATTTATTGTAACTTTTTATGTCGAATTTAATTAGCTAAATCAACAAAAAAGTGTATGAAGCAAAATCTATAAAAATAATTAAAAATATGTTTAATGTTTTCATACACCTAGATTTATTATTTAGTTCTAGTTGAGCATACCCCGACTCAGGGTATCGACGGCAGTAATATATTTTTAATTTCCCCGGTACGCGCATTTTTCAATATTCGTTATTTACTTTGTGCCAATGTTGGGGAGATGGTGATGTCATTGGCATTGCCTTCTCGCTTTTGTTTATTATTTTAATACTCTCGCAGGGAGGGAGTCATTTTCGACTCTATAAGATATACATACTCTGGATCAGCAGCAACAACCGAGACGATCGAGATATCTAAATCTGTTCATTTCTCCGTTTCTAAGCTTTAAACTAGTCTCTCAGTTCTTGTGCTATCACAAATTGCATTGGTAGTCTTCATTTTTATTGCATGGTGTATATACATCGGAAAGTGACAGATTGCAGGACTATATCATAAAGATGCTACCCTTTTAATATTAGAGACGCGGTTTATTGATATAATTTATATAATATGTTAAAATATTACATTTATTTAATTTTTCATAAAAATATATCGCTTTTAATGATCCAATTGCAAACTGCAAGGGTATGCAAATTCGGCCTGCAGAAATTAGCTTTCTTTCTTGTTTTTCTTATATTATTTTACAATTACTTAAGGTTACTGTTTCTGTGTTGTGGCATGTACGATGATTGATGGTCTCGGCAAATGCTACGCCTTAGATTTGGGCTTCATTTGAGATCTGCGAATATCCAAATGTGTCCATGGATGTTACTGCCGAGAGTCTATTTATATTTTTTGTTTTGTTGTGGGAGTTGAGCTGGGATTGTGGGGCTGAGTTATTCCTGTTGCCCACTCTCTAGGCCTTAAAATAGTTCATGTTTTAAATACCTAATGTATTTATTCTAGCAAAATTTAAGCATTTTATCTTTCAAAATTAAGGTTTAAAAGATGTATATTTATTTGCTATATTTTGTATTTATAAAACTCTCATTTTAATTGTGGTTTTCCCTGAAAAGTGATTGGTTTCTTTTGTTGCCCAAAAGGAGGCATTCGAAATCAGCTTTGTTTGGGTTTCTTTAAGCTTGAAATTCCTTGAAATGCCTTTGCATTTTTATTTCTCTCATTTTTGTCTATTTTTGGCTTTCCAGCTCTGCTTAGCTTTGTTTTTTTAATTTTAATTTTTAACTGGTTCCCCTTAAGCTGCCATCAAAATTAATTCGTGGCCAGGGAATATCTCGCATATTTCGCATTCATTTCGTTTTGTTTTGGCAAATAAATAATACATTTTGGGTAGACATTCTGTTTAGTTTTAGAGGCCTTACAACTAGTGACTGCCAAACTGTACTATCTGGCAGATACTTTTTTGTATCTTTTACTTGTTTCGTTTATATATTTTCCATTATCTTGCGATGCTGCCTGTGACTTTGAGCCATTTTGTTGTGCTTTTGCTCTTTCGCGAAATGTTTTTGTGTCTGGTTGTCATCGTTTTTCATTCAGGTTTCAATGTTAAATTCGGTTTTGGTTCACATGCCTTGGCGTTTTCTCGGCTTCCCCCGTGGGATTGGGAGGGGGAAGGGGGGAGGGGCGGCTGGTATTATTGGATGGTATTCCTCGGGCCAAGAGCTGCAAGCACTTTGCACCCCCCACCTCGTCGTGAAATTTTTGCTGATTCTTTTTGCTGGCGTCGCCGTCGTCGTTGCTCGGATTATGCAAGTTCAGCGGTATTTTTTTTTTATATATATTTTATTTTTTATTCATCTCTTTTTTTTTTTTTAGTTGCCTTTTGCTATTGTTATTTTCCTCTTGTGCCCTGTGCTTTGCTTCTTCCGCCTTTTGGAATGTCGAGCGAGCGTCTTTTCTGTTGTTATTCAATTAAGTTTTTCTTGCTTTTTTTCTTTGGCCGTTCTTGGGGTTTTTTTTATTATTATTATTTTGTAGTGGGAACTCTTGAGCTTTGTTGTCATCGATTTGATTTAATGATTTTTTTCGGAATTTATCACGTTCCGGGCAATTTTCATGAATAACATTATCGTAATTACGGCCACGCATTGAGTTTGACAATCATTGGACGGAACTCACCGAGCCCCACACGCCCCACCGATGAGCGGCAATCACTTAGGGGGCTTCAGCAACAATTGCAACAGTTACCGCCCCCCTTCCACCTTCCCCCGTCCCCCTCTCGGTCGCAGTCCACCTCTGTTTGCCACTATCCCCCAGCCGCCTTTGTCAACCCTTTACGCTCATTAACTCATCGCCGAGGCCCTCGACGGGATTTGCTTGGGTTTGCACAGCAAACCATCGCCCACGGCCCACTGAACCCCGTGCACCACCCCCTTTCATTTCCACCTGGTCACCCCCCCACCCACCTGGCGTTCTGGGACACAGCTGCAGCTAAATGCATACCCTGTAAGCTGTTTCAGTGGGTATGCTACCTGAATTTGCCATCAAAAACATAAAAAAAGAATATAAAGAATGTAAATAATTAAATAATTAATTAATCTAAATATTATTTCAATAAAGCAGTGTATACTCTCAAATATTTTCATAAGAAAAGCTAAATGCCAAAATCCTTGCAAAAATGCAACTAATTGTAATGGAAAATAATTTAAATGATTCATTTGCTTAAATAGCTAAATAAATTAAAAGATTAAATAATGTTGAAAAACGTAAATTGTTAAAAGAAAATATATTTAAAATTGTAATAAGAAAATTTACTAAATAATTTAATTTAATTCAATATTTTAATATGTATTAAATAAATAAATTGGTATATCATTTTGACTAGAATTAAATGTTGTTTCTTAAAAGAAAACATCAAATTGATTCTTGATAATGGATATAATGATAGATAGAGAGATAGATAATAAATATACAGATAATATACATGGATAAAATATAGAAAGATAGATAATAGATTGAACGTTTATTAAATGGGAAAAGCCCGGGCCAAATTTTTCAAACAGTTAAAATGGAAAATGGAAAGAAGGATCCATTAAAACTTAAAGGTAAATTGTTTATCGTTGATAAAATAGAGGAAAATATAGATGTATAGACAATAGATTGCAAGATAATAGATACATTTTTAGATAATGCATATTTATCTAAAATAGATATTGAGATTATAGATAAAGATAGATAGATGGATAATAGATAGATAGATGGATATCCATCTATATATATATATAATAAATATATAGATAATATATACATAGATAAAAGGAAAATAGAGAATACATATATAGAAATAATAGACAGATAGATAATACTTATAAAGATATATAATAGATAAACAGATACAAGTTATATTCCCAACTCACCTGCACAGGGTACACCTTCCAGTCGATTACCTGCCCCCTGCTTGCCCTCTTTGTGCGAATCCGTGGCCCCTGGTCGCGGGAGCCACTAATTAAATTAGCGCGATTGTGGCGAATGCGGATTAAGTGCGCCACTTAAGAGTCAATGCCCAGTTACAGTTATCGCTGCATTTCACCGCAGCTCTTTCCCCCTCATCCCCCTCAAACTCAAATCGAGCCCCCGCACTGACCACCAAACTCAATCCTTTTATCCGCAGGAGCAACTACGCCGTCGACGCGAGGAGGAGGAGCGCATCGCTCAGCAGAATGAGTTCCTGCGGAACAGCCTGCGCGGCTCCCGGAAGCTCAAGGCACTGCAGGACACGGCCTCGCTGGGCAAGGTGGTATCCCAGCAGCAACAGCAACAGCAGCAGCAGCAGGTGACTCAGGCCACCCAAGTGGGCGTGGAGAATGAGGCGTATCTGCCCGATGAGGATCAGCCGCAGCAAGAGCAGATCGATGGTGAGTCAAAGGGATGGTGGGGGGGAATTCAAGGCCTTCAAATACAATATTTTATAATGCTTCCAAATTCTTCTTCTCCAGGTTATGGCGAACTAATAGCGGCCCTCACCCGCCTCCAGAGTCAGCTGAGCAAGAGCGGCCTGAATGCCCTGGCCAGCCGCGTTTCCACGGCCCACAGCGTTCTGGCCAGCGCCAGTGTGGCTCATGTCCTTGCCGCCCGCAGTGCTGTGCTCCAGCGGCGACGATCCCGCCACTCTGGCCCCCTGCACCACAGCTCCCTGGGCCTGCAGAAGGACATTGTGGAACTGCTAACGCAATCCAACACAGCGGCGGCCATTGAGCTGGGCAACCTGCTAACCAGCCACGAAATGGAGGGTCTACTCTTGGCCCACGATCGGATAGCCAATCACACGGATGGCACGCCCTCGCCAACACCCACGCCCACACCGGCGACGACGACGATGGCGGCCGAAGCGACCACTCTAAGCGGACACAGCAGTCCGGTGGCCGGACCCAAGCGGACACTGGGCATGGTGGTGGCACCACCTGTGGTACCATCACCGCTGGCCCAGCGTGGAGCCATGCCATTGCCCCGGGGCGAATCACCGCCACCGGTGCCACCCATGCAGATGCCCATGTCCCTGCCGATGAGCGCCTGCTTTGGCACCCTGAATGATCAGAACGACAATATACGGATCATACAGATCGAGAAGTCAACGGAGCCGCTGGGCGCCACCGTGCGCAACGAGGGCGAGGCGGTGGTTATTGGACGCATTGTGCGTGGCGGGGCGGCGGAGAAGTCCGGCCTGCTGCACGAGGGCGATGAGATACTGGAGGTGAATGGCCAGGAGCTGCGTGGCAAGACGGTGAATGAGGTGTGCGCCCTGCTGGGCGCCATGCAGGGCACCCTAACCTTTCTGATTGTACCAGCGGGCTGTCCGCCCGGTGGCGTTGGCATCCTGGGTGGCGGCAGCGGCGGCGTTGTCGGTGGCATTGGCAGCAACACATTAGCGGGCCTGGGTGGAGCGCATCGCGACACTGCTGTACTTCATGTGCGGGCGCACTTTGACTATGATCCGGAGGATGATCTGTATATACCCTGCCGGGAGCTGGGCATTAGCTTCCAGAAGGGCGATGTCCTGCATGTGATCAGCAGGGAGGATCCCAATTGGTGGCAGGCGTATAGGGAGGGCGAGGAGGACCAAACACTGGCCGGCCTCATACCTAGTCAGTCGTTTCAGCATCAAAGGGAGACCATGAAGCTGGCCATTGCCGAGGAGGCGGGATTGGCTAGATCCCGGGGAAAGGATGGTTCTGGTAGCAAGGGTGCCACCCTGCTATGTGCCCGCAAGGGACGCAAGAAGAAGAAAAAGGCCAGCTCTGAGGCGGGGTAAGCATTGAAAGCAAGTCCAGTATTTCCAGAGAAAAATAGATCAAGTTGCATCTTGCTTTCAAGGAATTTTGGAGCCTGGGTTTCCAATTATCTAAACTAAAATATATTTTTCTTTCGTAGTTATCCTTTGTATGCCACCACAGCGCCGGATGAAACGGATCCCGAGGAGATACTCACCTACGAGGAGGTGGCTTTGTATTATCCCCGCGCCACCCACAAGCGTCCCATTGTCCTCATTGGCCCGCCCAACATAGGCAGACATGAGCTTCGCCAGCGCCTGATGGCCGATTCGGAGCGTTTCTCTGCCGCCGTGCCACGTAAGTAAAGGGTTAACCCACCCAATGGGGAAGTGAGTCCCGCCTCTCACCTCTATGTCTCTGTCACCGTCTCCGTTTGTCTCCCACTTGCCGGGCAGTCTTCTATTTGCTGGAGGAGCATCTCAAGCCGGCCAAGGCCAGGGCTCAGGTCAAGGGTAAAGGCTGAGCTTCAGAGTCCGAGTCCCAGAGCCATTGCTAGTTAGCAGTAACCCCCTTTAAACCCAACCCAAAACCCATATCTTAAGAAAAAAAGGTTAAAAACTAAGCCTTGCTTCCCTCTCTCTCTTTCGCAGACACATCACGAGCCCGCAGAGAGGGTGAGGTGCCTGGAGTGGACTACCATTTCATCACACGCCAGGCCTTTGAGGCGGACATCCTGGCGCGTCGCTTTGTGGAGCATGGCGAGTACGAGAAGGCCTACTATGGTGAGTTTCGATCAAAATGCATGTAAAAGGATCCTGTACTTATCCTTTAACCCCTTGCAGGCACATCCCTGGAGGCCATACGCACCGTGGTGGCCAGCGGCAAGATCTGTGTGCTTAATCTGCATCCGCAGAGCCTCAAGCTGCTACGTGCCTCTGACCTTAAGCCGTATGTGGTGCTGGTGGCGCCACCCAGCCTGGACAAGCTGCGCCAGAAGAAGCTACGCAACGGCGAGCCCGTTAAGGTGAGGTCTTCACAAAAAATGATTCTTTTGAGAAATGTTACTTATTTATGAACCCCCCACCCCACTTCCCTGCAACCAGGAGGAAGAGCTCAAAGACATCATTGCCACGGCCAGGGATATGGAGGCCCGTTGGGGTCATCTCTTCGACATGATCATCATCAACAATGACACGGAGCGTGCCTACCATCAGCTGCTGGCCGAGATCAATTCACTGGAACGGGAGCCACAATGGGTGCCCGCCCAGTGGGTGCACAACAATCGCGATGAGTCATAATGATGGAGTGCCCGCAGCGGGCAATGCACCAGCACCCAAGCCCACACCCAGCCCCAACTCTTTGTAAATACAATTTTCAATTGAGCCATGAAGCGGAGAGAGAGAGAGAGAGAGAGCGAGAGAGCAGGATCAAGGCTCGTCTCCCGTCCAGTCCAGTCCACCAACCAATTTTCCACACTCCCCACTCCAATATAATATAATATATAATATATATTTATGCTATTCGTTGCATTGTGCATTTTAGTCTTAGAAGCGAAGGAGCGTTTTTTAAACACTGTTTGTTGTCCTTGCAAGGAACCTCCTACTTGTATGTTCACAAAACTTCATTTGGTTCGTTGAACTCCAATAATAATATTATAATAATATGGTTTACCTGCCTTGTAAACGATTTCTAACTGTATTTTTTTGTTTTTTTTTTTAATATTTTTTTTACTAAGCTGGAGCACTTCCTTAATTGAATTTGTAAAATAATAACAAGGAGTTCTATGTAGTAAAGTGTAAAATTAGTAGCAAAGACCTTGTAGAAGCTTGATGCATAACGCCCTTCAATTGAGTTTTCTACTAGAACTTCAGATCTAGAGAGTTTGAGGAAAAAATTCAAGAATAAAGAGAAGAACAACATAATCTAACGTTATGCATCTTGCTAGTGGAAGGTCCTTGTTGGCTCCAAGTGTTAACAGAGTCAGAAGAAGAGTCCGGGAAAACCCATCACCGAACATTAAACCCATAATTCAGATACAGATACAGATACAAGATGCTGAGCCCAGATTCAGATGCAAATGCAGATGCAAGTGTTGCAATTACGTAATCTATTTACTTTATATATATATATACATATATATATATACTATACGGATATAAATACATACACATAAATTATAAATCGAAGCGTACTTAATACAATTATTTTTAAACAAATCGAATGAATGCATGAAAGAAAGCAAAGCGAAACAAAAATAATAAAGAAGAAGAAGAGAAACAACAAAATCAGTAAGTCATTGCCAAAAAGAAGACAAAAAACAAAAACAAAGGAAAAAATGGGTGGAGAGTGTTAGGAAAATCCACTTAGCAAAGCCACACTACACTACGAGCGAAATTGTTAAAAACAAAAAGCAAAAAAGAAATGTAGCCAACATTAAGCACTGTAAAATAAAGGAAAAAATAATAGAGAAAACAAAATTAGAGCAAGGGAAAGTCAAAGGCAGCGGGGAAAACGCATTCAGGCAAGAGAAAACCCCAAGTAAATGTTGTTGTAATTAATTATTTAAAAGTTAAAACCAATGCGAAGGCAAGCCAGGCGGGCGGGGAAATTTAAGTTGGTTTCAACTCCAACCTCAACTAACTAACTAAAGTTGCGAGAAAGTACGATACGAAATATATAGAAACCTATGTATTACAAAAAATCCCATGAGAAGGTCAAGAAAAGTCAAGAATTTTATATTAGAAAAACAAATGAAATGGAAAAGAAAGACGAAAAACGAAAAAGAACAAAGGGTCAAGTGAGAAAATAGCAAAAACTACATACATGTTACGCAATGTTGAACACTTGAGCGATTCGAAAAGCGAATGATATCTATATATATATATATATACCTAAAGATACATATACGTGGTGGGGTCCCGGTGCCAGTTGCCAAGTCGAATGTGATCCTTCCCCCTCTCCGAGTCCAAGATCTTATCTTATCGGGAATCCCCGATCGACTGGGAAATGGCCCCTGGACCCGGCTTCAATAATATTAAAAACAAAAATTCGAAACATATATATATATATTTTTTTTTTGTAGGCAAGAAAATGTGTGTGCAGTAAATCTGTTTAAGTTTTTATTTATGTATGTGTGTGGTGTAGCAAAACTAAACTAAATAAGAAACAAAAATACCTAAAAAACAAAGCGGATTACAAAATAGGCACGGTTTAAAATAGCCATTGTACGAAATTAACGGAATTAATGAGTAACCCTAACGCAGCAAAGCGGACAAAGTCAGATGAAATAACGATATTAATAAAAATAATAATATAATAATAATAATGATAATAAAACAGAAAAACGACAAACAAAGAAATATAAAAATCACATTGCGTTTTCTTTTGGTGTATAAAAAAAACCAAACCAAATTATGGGGCACTCTCACTCTCAAATTATTGATACTATCAATAATTCAAGCGGGCGACCTCGCTCCCAAGCTTATGCGTGTAAACAACGGGCAAAGAGAGAGAGAAAAATAGACAGATCACTCCGATGTAAATAATCCACGTCAGCAGCAGGCGATGGCTCTCTCAAGTGACAAACAATTTGTGCACTCACTGAGTGGCGCTCTTTGAGTGGCACTCTTACTCCCACATTATTGATACAACCAATGTACCAAGCGGCCTACCTCGCTCCCAAACCTATGCATGTAAAAAAAGCGTAGTACGAGTGGGATTTTTTTGACGAGGGAGGGAAAAATATAGATAGAGGGAGAGATAGAGAGAGAGAGAAATAGACAGATCACTCCCATGTATGTAAATAATCCACGTCAGCAGTAGGCGATGGCGCTCTCAAGTGACAAAAAAAACTTAAGGGGTTACATCGTCAAAATTGTCGAAAATTGACCAAAAATTAGTTTTTGAATGCAGAAAAGTTCTCCCATGAAAACCAAGAAAAAAAAACCAGACTGAAATCGGTTGAGTTTTAGCCGAGTTATGATCAAAAAACCCTGTTATTGACTTATTAAAAATCCTCCATCATTCCTTATGCAAAACTCTGTTACTCTCATCTTAAATGGAAAATGCCGTTACTTGGAATGTGGAAAGTGGGCAAGAGACAGAGAGCCATGCAAGGAATACAATCCAGTCGTGCTCATTTTGCACAATTTTTGGCGCTGTCGGACGGAACGGATGCACGCGATCGTCGCGGCGGTAAAAAGTAAAATCTAAAGGAGAAGACCAAAGCCAAGTACAGTGCGTTTAACTTGGCTAGTGAATTTTGTTGTTTTTTTATGTTCAAGGGCAGCAACAAATTATACGGCTTTATCCCCTTTTCTTTCGTTTTTCGTATGTTCCTTTTCGTCTCGTAATTCGACGTTGGGATGTGCAGCAACAATACATGCAAGGGTGAGTGAGACAACACTATGTACTGTTTTCTGCTTTCCTTGATCTTCTGTGCTTTCGCGCGCGAGTTTTTCTTCCTCTTTTGTGCTGCTATCGTGACGTACAAACCTAAGAGCGAGAGAGGCACTTCCAAAATTTTTTCTTCTTCTCTTGTCCTACTCTTACGTTACTGGCTCTTATTGTTCTCGCCCTGGAAAGTGGAATCTAAGAGGCATTCACATAGTACGATCCACTTTTATTGTAGAAGATTTTTACATCTGGAAAGCTGCTGCTTTACCTTTTCTTGGCAATTTTACTATTTTTAAATTCATAAAGAAAAAAAAAAGTAAGGAATGCGGGAGGATTTTTAATAAGTAAATAACGGGGTTTTTTGATCATAACTCGGCTAAAACTCAACCGATTTCAGCCTGGTTTGGTTTTTTCTTCTTGGTTTTTATAGCAGAACTTTTCTGCATTTAAAACTCACCAACTAATTTTTTGTCAATTTTTAACAATTTTGACGATGGAACCCCTTTACATTTTGTTGAAAAAAATGGGTGAATTTTTTGCTTAAAAATTGAGGACACCTTAAAGGTTTTTTGGTCATAACTCGGCTTTTTTCTTCTTGGTTGTAATAGCAAAACTTTTCTGCATTTAAAACTCAATAACTAATTTTTTGTCAATTTTTAACAATTTAAATTTTGTTGAAAAAATGGGTGAATTTTTGGCTTAAAAATTGAGGACACCTTAAAGGTTTTTTGGTCATAACTCGGCTAAAACTCAACCGATTTCAGCCTGGTTTGATTTTTTCTTCTTGGTTTTTATAGCAAAACTTTTCTGCATTTAAAGCTCAATAACTAATTTTTTGTCAATTTTTAACAATTTAAATTTTGTTGAAAAAAATTGGTGAATTTGTGGCTTAAAAATTGAGGACACCTTAAAGGTTTTTTGGTCATAACTCGGCTAAAACTCATCCGATTTCAGCCTGTTTTTGTTTTTTCTTCTTGGTGTTAATAGCAGAACTTTTCTGCATTTAAAACTCAATAACTAATTTTTTGTCAATTTTTAACAATTTAAATTTTGTTGGAAAAAATGGGTGAATTTGTGGCTTAAAAATTGAGGACACCTTAAAGGTTTTTTGGTCATAACTCGGCTAAAACTCAACCGATTTCAGCCTGGTTTGGTTT